>JAOTQJ010183260.1:0-22796 GCA_025642045.1 Solanum sejunctum | reverse complement strand
TGGCTCAAGTGACATCGGGGCCAATAATTGACCAACAACTTTGGAAAAATTTAGTAGTGAATCCATCCTGGCCTGGGGCGCTCTCTGGATCCATTGAGAAAATACTTTCTTTGATCTCTTTGTCTGTAGGAATAATAGTCAATAACCTATTGGTGTCATCCGTAATGGAGGCTATAATGAAATTCAGTTATGAGAAATTACTCCTATTTGGATTTTGGAAAAAAAATAGCCTGGAAGTATCTCACAGCTGCTTTAGCTATCCCCTTGTTTCCTTCTACCCATTGCCAATATTCATCTTGGATCTTGTTGATTTGAAGTCAACTTTTTTTGTGTTTCAAAACATTATGAAAATAGGAAGAGTTAGTGTTACCCTCTATTAATCACTTGACTCTTGCTTTTTGTTTCAAGATGGAATCTTGAATTTTAGGATACCTCTAGGACCCTCTTGGGGAGTGACACTCAGAACCCGAACTAAGCACCCTTCTTGCCTAAACTTGATATTTCAAAACCAACAAAGCAGATGATATTACCATCTGGTGCTTGAATCTCATAATATTGACCAAAGTCAAATATCTCAATATGAATCATCTAAAAAGTCACAAAACTACTAATATCATTCTTGGACGCTTTAGTGACCATGCAATCCAACCCCTACACGACAAATAAAGAACAAAACTATGTGGGAAAGGTTAAATTGGGTAACATTTCATGAAATGAGATGTAACAAAAAGTCTAGTTATAATAAGATACGAAAATATAAAGGTGACGTGATGCTTTTGTGTAACACGAAGCTTCAAATTTTTCAAAAATTAAAGAAAAGAACAATTGATAAAGAGGATTGTTTAATAAATTTAACAAAAGTTGCTAAATAATACCAGAGGTTCTAATAAAAACAATGCACAAATAAACTAAACTTCTGTGAAATAACAAAATAATTCCAAGAAAACACAAACTAACATTAAAGCTTTAAAGTCAAATCAAGCTCCTCTTCTTCCTAATTCTCTTTTCTGCATTCCTCTCTTCCATTTTCATCGGCATATAATTACTTCCACCAAGAACATCATCAACATTGATTGGTAAATCCTTTAAAATCAAACCGTTTGAATTGTCTTTTCTTTTAAAATTAAGGGAATTCTCTAATACATCACCTATAGTTCCAATCATATCCATGTTGTTTTCCTAGGAGAGTTTTCATCTTAAAAGATGTCAAACTTGATGATGAAGACCACTTCTTAAGGTTAAATAGATAATAGTAGCTTAGAAAAAATTATAACGTTTGATAGGAAGTAGGCTTATGAATGATAGAAGGATCTTCTTGAACTCCAAATGATGATTGACTAGTAAAAGAACTTTGAAATGACATGTGTGAGTTTAAATTTGAGTAAGGATTATAGGAAGGATGATAATTGACAGGGCTAGAAGGCGGAAGAACATCAAAAAGATTCTTTTGCCTTTTAACCAATGCCCTCTCTTGTTTGTGACTGTTTTGGTGCCCCCCTAGGGCTTGCGAAGTAGAGAATTCTTTCTTGCAAAAGTTGCAAGAGAAGATCTTATCCTTTGAGGAATGCCTCTCCTTGGGTGTTTCCCCATTAGAAGACTCACTAGCTAGAGATGGAGTTAAACTGAAAAGATTGAGTCCAAGATTTGAATAACTAAGATTTTTGTTGTAACAATTGTGGACTTTGAGATCAAGAAGTTCTTCTGCAATTGATAATTCATCTTTCTTCCATTGATACCCTTCCACAATTTTTTCCTTCATGAGTTTAGGATTCGAGCAACTTACATTCTTCTTGTTGTTATAATCATTGTGGACTTTGAGATCTAGACGTGCTCCAGCGACTGATTATTCATGTGGCTTCAATTGAGAGTCTTCCACAAATTTTTCTTTCATCTTCTTTGTGTTTGTGACATCTTCATGAGATTCTTCCAAAGCTGTTGATATATTAGAAGCCTTAGAAGAATATGGTTTTTTCATTGCAAAAGCATCCGTTGTTTTTCACTATACTGATGTTTTTGTTCTTAAAAATGACTTGGGATAACAATAAAGAGAATGAATTTATTAAATAGACAATGTTGTAAATACCAAATCTTTCAAATATGGGATATTGATGCATATATGGGTTACCGATGTGAAAATTTAAGTAACCAAATCATAGTTCCAATGGCTAGAAAATCTAATTCTATCAATATATTTCAAATTATAATATCTTGCTTTAGTGGAGTGACTTAAATTGAATGCCACTTTTAATTATTATGCAAAGTGATAAGATGGAGATTATTTTCTGAATTATTCCCACAAATTTATTGAGTTATTTTTTGAGTTTGAAATAATATATATTTTACTTGATTATTAATAAAAATTTAACAAGCTTAAGCATAATGCTTAATTTTTTCAATTGTCATAAGAAACATATCATATTAATTGTACTAACGTATATGTAGTCATTGAATGATCAAGACGAACCTTATCTATGTTAATCTGATAGGTCGACTAAAAAAATGTATGGAGAAATTAAAATAAGTTTTTGTTGCATTACCTTTTGTGTTATCTACAATACACAAAATCATTATTTATATATTTTAAAATTATTATTTAATTATCTTTATAATATTATAAAATTAAGAAGTCCTAAAATATATGATAAAATAAGAAGAAAATATATGATAAGAAGTGCTAGAAAAATTAGTAATTGAGAAGTCCTAGAATATATGATAAAAAATATTTTAAGAGAATTAATAATTATGAAATCATGGTGTCCTACAATATATGGTTAGAGGGAGTGAAAACTATATGATAAGATATATTAGGAAATTTAGTAACTAAGCTGTCCTAAAGTATATGATAACAAGTATTAGGAGAATTAATAATTAATGAGTCCTAACATCTATGGTAAAAGAAAATATATTTTAAGAGTTCGTTTGGTTTAACTGAAAAAATAGTTTAAGCACTTTAGAAGCACTTTTTAAAATTTAAATTTATTTGAAAAATAAGTAGTTATGTGTTTGGATAAACGTGATGTAGCTGAAAAAAATTTCTTGATGTGTTTGGCACAAAAGTGTTGTTAAGCACTTTTTTAGTTAAAAATATCTAAAATACCCTTCAAGCTGTTAACATTATAAAAACTGATTACTTTAAGATTTTTTTATCTAAAAAAATAAAATAAATTTATATTTTAATTCAATATTAATGTAAACTTATTGTTTAAGTAAATTTTATATATACAATTATTTTTAATTTTTAAAATATATAATTTGAATAGATTACATGAAAATTTTAAGATGCCTCTATTTTCATAATAAAATTGAAACATGATTGATATATTTAATTGCCAAAATGTATCAATTATTTCAATTTTCTCGTGCCCTCTCAAGAAACTTCTAACATTTAACCAACCAATTACTTTTCTTTCTAATGGCATGCACATCACTTTTTATTTCACCTAAAAAATTTAAGATATTTTAAAATTACATTCATGAATAGTAACATTTATTTATCATTCACGTATTTCTCTTACTATCATAAATTATTTATTAAAAATATAGTGAAAGAAGGATAATATATATAAATAAATATACATTCATATTCAAATATTAGAAGGTTTGATACAAATAGAAGTGTTTAAATAATATAGAATATTTCACTAGTACAACAAGTGAAAATATCATTCAAATTATACAAACATTAAGCATTAGAAATATTTTTTTGGGGGTGGGGGTGGGGGTGGGGGGTCGAAGAGCAGAAGAGTGCTGGGTTATGGTTTGAATTGAAATAATGAGAAGGGGAAGAGTAGTTAGGGTTACTTTAATTAAGGATATATTTGAAAATATAAAAAAATATTTAGGGTAGAAAGGTAATTTTTTGGTCAAACTATAACAACTTTTAGGCTAAAAAATAAAAAGTTGAGGAATGTTGCTTTTACCTTTTAACTTATTTTAAGCAAATTTTAACTTTTTTTAATCTGTTTTGAAAATTGCCAAATACTTTTATAAACTAAAAAGAGTTTAAAAACAGGTTTGGCCTGCTTTTAAGATAAGCCAAACAGGCTCTAAATCTAAGAAACTCTTATAATTATGGTAAGAGAACTATATGATAGTAGTTCTAAGATATTGCAACCAACCCTCATTATATGTTTTTTTGCACTTTTAGCACATTCATACTTTAAAGGGTGAGTGGATTCAATATGATTGATCGTATGGACAACTAAAAATTACATAATCACATTTTTGTAGTCCTTATTTAGTATATGTTAATAGGCATTTTCAGAACATGTATTTTAGACATGTATTTTTTTAATTTTCATTTTTGCCTACTTGTTGTTAATTATGATACAAATTATGTTGTTTAGTTGTATCTTTAGGTAAACAATTTAGTGGAAAAACTATTGAGTTATTTTTTAAAATTTTAATGTCTTTGAGGGTGTCAGGGCTGAGCAACACCCCCAACGCCTTATCATTAATAAGAAAACAAAAGTACAATGGAGGGGGATATAAACCTTACCTCCGGTCCTATGGTGGTTCATAAGTCACCCAACTTACTAAAGCTAGCCAATTCATCCCCAATACTAGAATAAAGCCAAACCTAGAATTTAAAACTCTAATGCGAGGACTCCTCTCTATACATTTAGTCTAGAAAAGCATAAATAAGGAAGATTCTCCCTGTACAAGTTTGAAAAAAACAACAAGGAAATACAGAAATACAACAAGCTAGGGTTAATGAGTTTTTTTTTAACCTTCTTAGTATCTCTTCTTATGAGATTTGTCATTCCAATCTTTTCCAAAATAAAGAAAGCTTTAACAGTTTGGGAGCTGATTTACAAAAAAGTAGATACAAGGAAAAGTGACCTAATGACCGAACTTAGCTAAAGAATCACTCTATGTGTGATTACATTCAAATCTTTACTGATGATAGTCTCTAATTTGGAAATACTCTAGCTTGTTGAACATGGAGGTTGGGCTAACTATTTAATCCAGGTGACCAAACGTTTTTAATCTTCCTCTAACAAATACATTGGTGTAGCTTAGCTGATGACACCAGGTCAATCCAAATATAGCAACTTCAATTTCTACTTGGTTGTTACTGGCTGTTAGAATAGGTGATGTGACGGCAAACAGGACTTCCCCCCTATTGTTTCTACATATACCACCAACTTTGCCTCTTTTTGGATTAACTAGAACACTTCTATTAGTGTCAAGCTTGATCATATCCTGAAGAGATTTTTGTCATTTCATCATAACTACTTTAACTTCATGATAACAAATCTTAGTCAAGTAGACTAAGTCTTTCCAAGAGGAAGGCCATTAGATATAAGGGTAGGCATTATTTAGTAGGTTGATCATGTCCTTGTAAACTGCATGCTTGATTCTAGACAAGTTAGGCTTTTTATCCCTATACTTGCATGCCCCTATGTTTTTCTAAAGATTCTAGCAGATGAATATGGGAGTGGCCTGCAGTATGAGTCTATGAGCTTCATTTTTGAATTTGGAAGTCCACCATCACACGACAGGGGTCCTAAGTGGTGTATAATAATTAGCAACCCTAAGAAAATTTGCAAACTGTACCTAAATATTTTTAGCAAAGTGACCAAATACAAAGACATGCTCAATGGTGTCTTGGCCTAGTCTAGCACAACATACACAATCAGAGCTATTGTATCTATAGCTAGTGATCCTTTCATTTGTAGGTAGTTTACCTCTAAGTCTTCTCCATAACAAAAATGTGCATTTGAATAGAAAGCAGTTATTCCAAGTATAAGAGCTGATACTTGTTTCGGTTCTTTTTTCCCTGATCAAGTCCCAAGCAGAACAATACGTGAAAGCACTATTACTATTGGATTTTCAAAAAGCCTGGCCAGGAGTGTCCTTTGGTGTTGAAATTGGCAATAAAGTATCAAAGGAACCAAAGGTGGAGAAGCTACTTGGATGACTTTATCTACATTCCACTGACCATTTTCAATGAATGCAAACACTCTAAAATTAGTAGGTCTAGTATGAGCATCTCTATAATTCACCATAGGACAAACACCCAACTAGTTATCCCACAAAAATAGATAGGATTCAGATCTGATTTGCCAGTGGATATAGGCTCAATATTGAACTTGTTCATCATCAAGTGCTTCTAGGCTAAAGGCTGACCTAAATTCCATTTTTCTTGATAGGAATAACTTTTTATAGTACTTCGAAGGCATGAATTCACCTCAAAGAGTCTTTTTGGTTTTGAACACCCACCATTGCTTATATTAAAAAGTGTAGCCATATCAGTAATTTGTCTGACTCCAATTCCACATTCATCATATGGGAAGCTGAGATTTTTCTGAGAAGGCCAAGATATGTCATAGAGCTATTCTTTTGGGTGAAACCAATCATCCTTTTAATTCTTCTAACAATCATAGGAAATGCATTAGAAGGAACCATAAAATGACTCTTATTCTTCTTGATCAGTTAGTTAGAAGCGCTTTCATATATGGATAAAGTCTTCATAATGTGATTGAGGGTGTCCTTACTTTCAGATCTGAAAATTATCACATCATCAACAAAATAAAGATGGTTAATTTGTGGACCATTTGATTCCATATAGAAGCCATAATATCTAGGATGCTTTTACTGATTATTCATCAATCTTGAAAGAACCTTATGTCTCAATATAAAAACGACCAGAGACATAGGGTCTCCTTATTTCAGACCCCTATTAGAATGGAAAAATACCATGCCTAGGACCATTTAAAATCACAGAGTAAAAATTGTTTGACATGATCCTTTAAGTTATATCAATAAACACTTCTCCAAAATCTATCATTCTCAGAACCAAACAAATGTAAGACCAAGATATTCTATCATAGGCCTTGGCCATATCTAATTTGATAACAACATTACACCAATATTAGGCTTTTTGATGTGATGAATAATCTCTTGAGGAAGCATTATGTTTTTAAATATGATTCTATTTTACACAAAATCAATTTGGCTCAAAGAAATCAAACAGGGTAAATTAAGATCCAATTTAAGGTATAAAAACTTGGAGATGATATTGTTAGTGAGATTACTAAGGCTAATAGGTCAAAACTCTATCAATTTGTTAAGATGATTCACTTTAAAAAGTAAAACCAAGCAAGAAAGAGAAAAGTATTTGGCATCTAGTGGCCATAGAAGAAGGCTTGGATTACATTATATACCTGGAAAAATTTTCCATTCATACCATCAAGGCTAGCATTATGTGACAACTTAGAATCCCATTCTCTTATGTATCTATGTTTCAATGCTCGTTTGTGTAGGTGGGGAGTGTATTAGGATTGTCAGAGACTTCTGGTACTTACATGAGTCAAGACTTCCCTATGAGTTGAGATTTGGTGTTGATTTATGCAAGGGTAAACTTTAAATGAGCATAGCTTTTAGAACACTTGGAACAAGACAAGTCACAACATATCAAATGAAATCTTTTTGAGTTAGCTTTCCAATTCACTTGGTTTCACCTCATTTTGAGTTCGGATGAAGGAGTTATGACCGTTTTCGTGAGACCCTCCTGTGCAGTGAAACAACAGGGGAACCTTGACGGGCAGTGTGGCTTTGGACAGGATGTCTGGGCTTCCTTGAGCTGGAAAAGACCATTTTTGGTCTAAGGCATATAACAAGGCCAGCGGCACGGGCAGTGTGGCTTTCCACTAACCATGTGGCTAGCCTTATGGTTTGTGCAAGGGAAGCTTAGTGAGCATGGAAAGAGTTCTTGACTAAGTGTAGTGCCATGACCATCTTCATGGGCTGTGAAAAGATGGACGAGCCATCTGACCTGGCATGGAGCCTACTAGCCATAATTATTTTCTAACCAAGTGTCACTCCACGGGCTACTAAATGGACCATGTAGCATCACAAGGCCCGTTGTGCCTCCCATCAAAGTGATGATGACGTTAATTTTTCTAAGTGTTCCTTTGACTATATCTCATCTCATAAGCACTCCACACGACTTGTGGAGTGCTACAGACCAGTATAGGCCTTAGTGGGGCATTCTTTTGCCAATTTTTCCATCTTTTTATTAATGGCGTTCTCGTACGTATTACTTATTCTAATGACCTTTTTAGAATTATAATACAATCTTAACATCCCCAAAAGACTTAAAATCTATTCCAAAGGATCAAACTCATTACTCTCAACTTGAATACACTCTCAAATTCTCTCAAGAGCCTTCACCAAGACCCCAGTAGGAATTCAAGAAAACTCAAGAACAAGTTTGTATTTCAAGACCCTATTCCAAGCTTCCATTCTTTCCCAACTCAATTTCAAAAGACTCAAGGTCTAAGGTATGTGGGTTTTAACCATTGAATCCTTTTACCCATGGTGCCCAATCTTCCATTTCTATGAAAATTACATGTTCCCAAGTTGTGTTGCTTATTAGTGTTATTCATTAGTGATTATGATCATATGCTATATTAGGGTTTCATGAAAGTGTGATTGAAAACACATGTTTACTCATTTTAAGTCTATTCCATGAGATGACTTGCCTATTATAATTTTGCAATTTTTTAGCTATGGAACTATGATCTCTCTTAATATTTGATATAGAGTTTTGATATATCTTGCATGAAGGTATTATGAAGTATTGGTGGGTTAATTTACTTCAAGTTTTCTTGCATGATTTCACTTTTGAGTTGCATGATTTTACACTAGCATTGCACATCTACCAAGTATTTGATAAAATATATGACTTAGGGTTCTTGATCTATTGATGATCTATTGTATGACCTATGACTTATATGACTTTATGATGATGAAATGAGGTTATACATATGTGTTGATTTCATAAAAAGTATCTATGGTGTTACGATTTGACCACAACCAATTGAGGGTTGATACCTTAATCACCATGGACAGTGGAGTGTGACAACCATCAACCAATTGAGGGGTTGATACCTCAATCACCATGGATGGTAGTTTGTGGCAACCATCAACTGAGGGGTTAATACCTCAATCACCTTTGATGGGTATGGTATGCCATCAACTAATTAAGGAGTTGATACCTCAATCACTTTAGATGGGGGGTGGTCATGCCCATCAACCAGTTGAGGGGTTGATTCCTCAATCACTTCCAAGGGGTGGTCTACCTTGTATTCCAAGTACTAAGTTGCTTGGTTTATGATGATGGCCTTTTCTTACACATTAAATATGTTTTATATATAAGTATGTTTTACTTCAAGCATCATTCATGCATGTCATATTGTTATTATGCTATCCATTGCTTATGATATTGCACTTTGCCTATGTTGTCTATCTTTTGTTGCATTGCATCCTACATACTTAGTATATTCAAACTGACTAACATATACTCTATGCCTATATGATGTTACCATGTAGGAACCGAAGCACGAACTTGATCCTCCTCCTCTTCCGCTTGGCTAGTATGATTTCTCTCAAAGAAAGTTGGTGAGTCCTCAACTCTAAGGATATACTTCTCTTGATTCATGCTATGTATTCACTCTTCTTATTTTGAAAACTTATGATTATGAGGGTGAGCCTAGAGATTGTCTTGGCCCTGCTCTTATCTATGTATTAGAGGTGTTGTTAGAACCTTATGATGTGTTAGTGCTACACTATTGGCTTGTTATGCTTTTCAAAGATATCTTTTAGCCTTGTATTTCCCATTTTTTGATCTATTGGTGATGTATACCTGCTTTCGCAACCAAGGATGTGCAATGATATACTAAGAGGCTCATTTAGAATTCCTTTGGGATCCCCATTCATGTGTCACGTCTAGGCCCTAGGCTTTGATCGTGACAAACTTGATATCAGAGTACTAGGTTGTTAATGGTCCTCGGCATCCAACACACTGCATCGATTAGAGTCTTATTTATGCTTGTGTTATGCACTACAACTATGAGTAAGAGGCTATGAGACATTTTCTAAGAAATGTTTCCTTTCTTTATGATCTATGTCATACTATAGAAGTTAGTTAATGTTTCTACTCTAATGAATTATCTTCGTCATATTTATATCATACCTAACACAAGAGGAAGAATAATCCGCATTCCTGAAGAACAACTGGCTCATGGAGAGCCCCAGGATACTCTCATCTTGCTAGCTCAAGCCATGGCTAACCAAGGGGCCCAAGCCCCTTATGCTCCTACCCCAGCATCTCATGTGAGAGACTTTACGAGGATGAGCCCATCGGAGTTCTATCTGTCTAAAGTGGATGAGGACCCTCAAGAATTTGTTGATGAGGTGTACAAAGTATTATCGATTATAGGTGTGAGGTCAAAAGAGAAGGCAGAGTTGGTGGCTTACCAACTCAAGGGGGTGACCAAATATGGTACACTCAATGGAAGGAGGAGAGGGGAACAATAATATGATTTTTTGGAAGGAGTTTAAAGCAAATTTCCTCAATCGGTTCATTCCTCTTGAGCTCAGGGAGGCCAAAATGATAGAGTTCATAAACTTGAAGCAAGTATCTATGAGTGTGAGGGAGTATACCCTCAAGTTCAACCAACGTTCTAAATATGCTCCACACATGGTTGCCGACCCGAGGTCTAGGATGAATAATTTATGATGAGTGTTTCTAATTAGTTGAATGAGGAGTGTCATGTACTGCCATGGATTTGTCCTGCCTAATAACTTATGCTAAACAATTAGAGGGGGAGAAGTTGAGAAGATAAGGGTTAATGAGGGCAAGAGGGTCCGTTTTGATGGTAAGTTCCAAATTCCCAAGGGTGCTCAGTTTCATCAGGGTTAAAGGTCTTCTTATGCTTCTAATAGAAGGTTCGCCATTCTCTACCTAATGGACCAAGTTGATGGTGGTGTGTACCCAATACTATGTGTCCAAAGTGTGGTAGGGCTCATGGTGCCCTTGTTTGAAGGACGCTAATGCTTATTTTGGTTGTGGTGAAGTGGGGCATAAGGTGATGGATTGTCCACATAATTGCAACAAGTGTAATGATGTTCTCTCACAAGGCTGGGTGCAAATGTGGTTCCTTTGGCGAGAGGAGGCCAACAATGTGCTACCCCAAGGCACAGTCGGGTTTATGCTCTTCAAGGGAGGCATGGGGTAGATGGGATGCTCGATGTCATTATTGTTATGCTAAAAGTCTTTTACTTTGATATGTATGCATTGATAGACCGGGATGCCACTCTTTCTTTTGTTACTCCTTTTTGTTGCCAAAAAGTTTCATGTTAAACCCTAATTGTTGTGTGAGTCTTATGAGGTGTCTACTCCTATTAGTGCATGTATTATTGCTAGAAAGGTCTATAGGAATTGTCATGTTTATGTCTTGTATAAACTATTACCTTGTGATCTTGTTGAGTTGGATATGGTAGATTTTGATGTTATTCTTGGGATGGATTGGTTGCATGGTTATTATGCCTCTATTGATTGTAGAACCCGTAGGGTCAAATTCTAATTCTCCGATGAACCTATCATTATGTGGGAGAGTCATGATGTCATGGTCAAGGGTAGGTCCATCTTTTGCATTAAAGCCTAAAAGTTGATATCCAAGGGGTGTCTCTCTTATCTTGTGAGGGTTAGGGATGAGGAGTCTAAAGTCCTTCCCATGAAGTTGGTTTCAGTGGTTAATGAGTTCCTAGATGTCTTCCCAAATGACCTTCCTGATATTCCTCCCCAAAGGAAAATAGATTTTGGCATAGACCTCCTTCCAGACACTCAACTAATTTCTATTCCTCCTTACTGTATGGCCCCGGTAGAGTTAGAGTTGAAAGAGCAATTAAAGGATTTGTTGGAGAAGGGTTTTATTAGGCCTAGCCAATCACCTTGGGGTGCACTGGTATTGTTTGTGAAAAAGAAGGATAGTTCTCTTAGAATGTGTATTTATTATCGACAACTTAATAGAATCACTATTAAGAATAAGTACCCTCTACCAAGGATTGATGATCTTTTTGACTAACTTTAAGGGTATAGTCACTTCTCTAAGATTTATCTTTGGTCGGGGTATCACCACATGAAGGTGAGGGAGTGTGACTTTCCTAAGATGGCCTTTCAGATTAGGTGTGGGCACTATAAATTCGTGGTTATGTCTTTTGAGTTGACCAATGCACGGGCTATCTTCATGAATCTTATGAATAGAATCTTTAGACCCTACCTTGATTCATTTATTGGGGTTTTCATTGATGATATTTTGATCTTTTCCATAGTGAGGAGGAGCATGTGAGTCATTTGAGGGTGGTGATACAAAGATTGCAGGAACAGAAGTTATATGCCAAGTATGAGAAATGTGAGTTTTTGTTACAAGAGGTTGCCTTTCCAGGTCATGTGATTTTGGGGGATAGTATTAAGGTGGATCCTAAAAGATGGAAGTGATTAAAAATTGGCCTAGACCTTTGACCCTCTCGGATATTAGAGTCTTCTTAGGCTTAGTAGGTTATTACAGGAGATTCGTGAATGGGTTCTCTTCTATTGCTTCTTCTATGACTAAGTTGACCAAAAAGAAGGCTAAATTTGTGTGGACTGATGAGTGTGAAAAGAGTTTCCAAACCTTGAAGGATAAGTTTATGTCGCTCCTATATTATCTCTACCGAAAGGATTGGAAGGGTTTGTTGTGGATTATGATGCCTCCCGGATTGGTTTATGTTGTGTTTTGATGCAAAATGGTATGGTGATAGCTTATGCTTCAAGACAACTCAAAGTGCATGAAAGGAATTATCCTACCCATTATCTTGAATTTGCCACCTTGGTATTTGCTTTGAAGATTTGACATCATTATTTGTATGGGGTGCATGTTGATGTGTTTACTAATCATAAAAGTCTCCAATATGTGTTCAACTGAAAAGATCTCAACTTGAGACAATGAAGGTGGTTAGAGCTTCTTAAGGATTATGATATGCGTGTGCATTATCCCGGTAAGGCTAATATTGTGGCCGATGCTTTGAGTAAGGTGTCTATGGGTAGCCTTGCACATGTTAGGGATGAGGGAAAGGAGGTGGCTAGAGTGGTCCATCGGTTGGGTAGATGGGGAGTTAGGTTGGAGGAGGTTGATAATGGTGGAGTAGTGGTGTTTGTTGGTTCCAATCTTCGTTGATTGAGGAGGTGAAGGCAAAGCAAGATCTTTACTCCGCTTTGTTAGAGTTGAAGGCTTTGGTGAGAGATGGTAAGGTGGAGGTTTTCTCCCAAGGGGAAGATGCTGCCTTAGGTACCAAGGTAGGTTATGTGTTCCTAGTGTGGATGACTTAAAAGAGAAGATTCTTGAGAAGGCTCATAATTCTTCCTATTCTATTCACTCTGGTTCTACGAAGATGTATAGAGATTTGAGGGAAGTGTTTTGGTGGGGAAGTTTGAAGAGAGGCATTGCTAAGTTTGTGTTAAATTGCCATAATTGCCAACAAGTTAAAGCCAAACATCCGGGATGACCTAGCCCAAGACATGGAGATTCCTACATGTAATTGGGAGGAAATTAACATGGATTTTGTGGTTAGGTTACCTAAGACTAGAAAGGGTTTTGGTTCTATTTGGGTTGTCGTTTATAGGATGACAAAGTTGGCTCATTTACTATAGGTTAAAACTACATATGGTGCCAAAGACTATGCTAAATTGTGTATCCATGAGTTAGTGAGATTAAATGGGATGCCCTTGTCTATCACATCAGATTGTGGTGCTCAATTTACCTTATACTTTTGGATGTCCTTCCAAAGAGGTCTTGGTACTAAGGTTAACCTTAGTACGGCCTTCCACCCTCAAATGGATGGCCAAGCCGAAAGAACTATCCATACTCTAGAGGATATGCTTAGGTCTTGTGTATTGGAGTTTAAAAGGTGTTGGCATGATCATCTCCCATTGATTAAGTTTGCTTATAATAATAGCTATCATGCAAGCATTGCAATGACTCCTTTTGAGGCTCTTTATGGAAGGCTTTATAGATCCCTAGTTGGATGGTTTGGGGTGGGGGAGATGGCCTTGTTAGAACTAGATTTGTTATGGAGGCCATGGAGAAAGTGAGGATGATTAGGGAGAGACTGAAAATCACCCAAAGTCAACAAAAGTCCTATACTGATGTAAGGAGAAGGGATCTTGAATTCAAAGTTGGTGATTGGGTCTATTTAAAGGTCTCACCCATGAAGGGTGTAGTCTGGTTTGGCAAAGAGGGTAAGTTGAGCTATAGATTTATGGGTCCCTATTGAGTTTAAGAAGGATTACTAAGGTGGACTATCAGTTGGAGTTGCTCAATGACATACATATGGTACATCCACTCTTCCACGTGTCTATGTTAAGAAAGTGTGTGGGTGACCGTAGTGCTATTGTGCCTCTAGATGTTGTGGGTGTTGTCAAAGACAATTTGATTTATGAAGAGGTCCCAATAGAAATCTTAGATAGACAAGTGAAGAGGTTGAGGAACAAGGATATAGCTTCCACTAAGGTTTTTTGGAGGAATCAACAAGTCAAAATTACTATATGGGAAGTCGAGGTGGACATGCAAAAGCGATATCCCTATCTCTTCCATTATTCTCAAGCCTAAGGCACTAATTCTAAGTCCCTTATATGATTTCAAGTCTTAAGTTTTAGCCCTTATGTCATTGCATGCATCCATGTTTATATTGACAAGTTATGGTGATTTTGATGTTCATGTTGAGACTTTATGAAAATCACTTTGAAGTGTATGTGTTGCATCCATGTTGAGCTAAATTTTTCATGATGACTTTCCTTGTGTACATTTCTTTGACATTCGGGGATAAATATTCTACCAGGGAGATATTGTAACACCTCGAAATCCCCTGCTCTTACATATCCATGTTACAAGCCTCGTTTGTGTAGGTAGGGAGTGTGTTAGGGTCGTGGGAGACTTCTAGTACTTAGACTAGTTCAAGACTTCCCTATGAGTTGAGATTTGGATGTTGGTTTATGCAAGGATCAACTTTAAATGAGCATAACTTTTAGCATACTTGGAACTGATGACCCACGATATGTCAAATGAATGCTCTTTGAGTTAGCTTTCCAACGTACTTGGTTTCACTTCATTTCGAGTTTGGATGAAGGAGTTATGACCATTTTTCTGAGACCCTCCCATGTAGTGAAACCACACAGGCACGTTGACGTGCAGTGTGGCTTTGGACGGGCTATTTGGGATGCCTTGAGCTAGAAAAGACCATTTTTGGTCTAAGACATGTGACACGGCCAGTGGCACGGGCTGTGTGGCTTGCCACGGGCTGTGTCGCTAGCCGTATGGTGTGTGCAAGGGAAGCTTAGTGAGAATGTAAGGAGTTTTTAACTAAGTGTAGTGCCATGGCCATCTTCACGGGCCGTGGCAAGCTTAACGAGCCATCTGGCCTGGCGTAGAGCCTTTTGGACACAATTTCTTTCTCACGAAGTGCCACTCCATAGGCCACTACATGGATCGTGTAGCATCACACGACCCATGGAGCTCCTGTTAAAGTGATGATGATGTTAATTTTTCTAAGTGTTCAAACTTCTAGTTTTCGACTAAATCTCATCTCACGAGCACCCTACATAACCCGTAGAATTCCATACGACCTATGTAGGCCTCAGTGTAGGCCTCGGTGGGGCATCACTTTGGCAATTTTTCCATCCGTTCATTAATGGTGTTCTTGTAAATTTTATTTATTTTAATGACCTTTTTAGACTTCCAATGCTATCTTAACCACCCCAAAAGTCTGAAACCCTATTCCAAAGGATCAAACTCATTACTCTCAACTTGAATATACTCTCAAATTCTCTCAAGAGCCTTCACCAAGACTCCAATAGGAATTCGTGAAAACTCAAGAACAAGGGATTTCAAGATCCCATTCCAAGCTCCCATTCTTTCCGAACTCAATTTCAAGAGACTCAAGGTCTATGGGATGTGGTTTTCAACTATTGGGTATTTTCACCCTTGGTGCCCAATCTTCCATTTCTGTAAAAATTACATGTTCCCAAGTTGTGTTGCTTATGGGTATTATTCATTAGTGATTATGATCATATGCTATATTGGGGGTCATAAAGTGTGATTGAAAATACATGTTTACTCATTTGAAATCTATACCATGAGATGACTTGCCTATTATAATTATGCATGTTTTAAGCTATGGAACTATGATCTCTCTTGATATTTGATGGATGGTTCTGATATATCTTGCATGAGGGTATACCAACTATTGGTGGATTGGTTTACTCTAAGTTTTCTTGTATAATTTCACTCTTGAATTGCATAGTTTACACTAACATTGCACACCCACCAAGTGTTTGATAAAATATCTGATTTAGGGTTCTTGATATACTGATGATCCATTGCATGACCTATGACTTGTATGACTTTATAATAATGAAAGGAGGTTATACATATATGTTGGTTTCATGAAAAATTATATATAGTGTTGTGAGTTGACCTTAACCAATTGAGGGGTTGATACCTAAATCACCATGGATGGTAGGGTGTGACAAACATCAACTAATTAAGGGGTTGATACCTTAATCTCTATGGATGGTAGGGTGTAACAACCATCATCCAATTGAGGGGTTGATACCTCAATCACCTTGGATGGGGGTGGTATGTCATCAATCAGTTGAGGGGTCTATACCTCAATTACTTTGGTTGGGGGGTGGTCATGGACATCAACCAGTTGAGGGATTTATTCCTCAAACACTTCTAAGGGGTGGTGTACCTTGGATTCCAAGTACTAAGTTGCTTGGTTTGTTATTATGGTCTTTTCCTACACACGAACTATGTTCTATATATAAGCATGGTTTACTTCAAGCATCATTCATGCATGTCATATTATGATTATGCTATCCATTGGTTATGATATTGCATTTTACCTATGTTCCCTATCTCTTGTTGCATTATATCCTATACACTTAGTACATTCAAACGTACTAACGCATACTCTATGCCTATATGATGTTACCATGTACGAATCAGAGCCCCCACTTGATATTCCTCCTCCTCCACATGGCTAGTGCAATTTCTCTTAAAGCAAGTTGGAGAGTCCTCAACTCCAAGGACACACTTCTCTCAATTTATGATATGTATTGATTCTTCTCATGTTGGAAACTTATGATTTTGAGGGTGAACCTAGATATTGTCTTGGCCCTTGCTCCTAGCAATGTATTAGAGGTGTTGTTGGAACCTTATGATATGTTAATACTATACTATTGGCTTGTTATGCTTCTATTGTATCATAGATGTCCCTTAGCCCCATATTTCCCTATTTTCCATCTATTTAATGTATAATTGCTTCTGCGACCAAGAATGTGTAATGATATGCTAAGAGGCTTGTTTGGTGTTCCTTCGAGATCCCCTTTCACCATGTCACGTCTGGGCCCTAGGCTTGTTCTTGACACATTAGCATTAGGGATTATAGAAAAATAATCCGTTTTAGCTCTTCCATGGTTGAAGGCTTATGAAGTTCCCTATTCTGATCTTCAGTCACCATTTTAGGGATACAATGATAGCTTATATAGGGATAACTTTAGTCTCACCAGTAAAGAGATCTTGAAAGTTGTCATAAGTAGCTTGGGCAAAATCATCATTACCCTATAACCAATTTCTTCCTCATTTTTAATCTTGTGAATATAAAGCTTTTTCTATTTCTTGCTCTAATCAAGGCATGAAAGTATTTAGAGTTCACATCCCCTTTCTTGAACCATTAACTAAGTTTTCTACTTGAGGATGGAGTCTTCCATCTTAAAAAATCTAATGTTTCAACATTCAGAGCTTGCAGAGAGGCTCTATTGGCATCAATGTTTGAGTTAATCAAATCTTCTTTAGCAACTCTAACCTGTTCTTCATAATCCTTAACTTTGGCAAAGACATCACCAAATTAGACCTTGGACCAGTTACTAAATGTGTTAGTCAAACTTCTACGTTTCTGATGAATCATCCACCTAGGATTACCTTCCACAGTGTTTTTCCAACATAAGTCAATAGTCTCCAGAAAATAATGATGATCAGTCCAGCAGCTAAAGAATTTAAAGTATTTGATAGGATTAGAATCCTGGTCAACTATTTCTAAGAGGAGAGAACAGTGGTCAAAACCCACAAAAGGTAAACAATTAACAGTAGAGTAAGGCATGATTTCTAACCATCTGTCAAACACCATAGCTCTATTCAATCTTTTTTAGATTCTGAAATTGATGCCTCTAAGATTGGACCATGAATACTTTTGTCCATTAAAAACAAGATCCAGGAGTCCACTAGTTTAAATGAAGCTTATGATTTCAAATCTTTTTCTAATGCTGTAAGGCACACCCCCAACTTATTTTCAACGCAATGATATTAAAGTCATCAATTGTGCATCAAGGAGCCTCGGAGTAGCATAGTTAAGAAGGTTATCCCATAAAGGTCTTCTACGGGTATCTTTACATTTAGCATACACAAAATTGGTGATGAAGGCATGAGAACACATTATATGTTTCATTTCACAAGTGATGTGCTGTTCTTCATAACTCAAAATGTGGTAGTCTACATCTTTGATACGCTAATAGTTACACTCCAAAAGGAATAGTAAAGCAGTCATTGATCAAATATAGAACTCAACTAGAGTTGAGGTTGATCCAACAAGGAATGTATGAGAATATATCTATTAGTATCATTTTCAGATGTAATATCTATTCCCAAAATAAAAGTGCATAAAGTAAATGAGGGGTTTTGGTTTTTAGAATTAAGTTACTAAAATTATGTAGTAAATGAGTACAAGAACGACTAGATTTCAAATAATTTATGCGAAGCTAGGGTTGTATTCTCCATGACATCTAATGCAATAGCCAAATCTAGTGGTAAACTCGTTCATGATTACGTATATAAGATATAACAAATTATGTAACATCTAATTCACCTCTCGGTCCCTCTTAGATGCATATCATTCATTACCTTTCGATCTCAGAACGTATACATACTAACCCTTCTTGTTAATCCTAGAATACTCTCACCTTTCAGTCTCAAGTACTTAGACTAGGTTAGAAACCTCAAATTTCTGTTGTAGAACTCTTTTCCTAATATTAATATCCCTTTCGGGCATGTAATGAATAAAAACTTACCCTAATGCATCGACTCATCAAGGAGGAAATTATAATAAAGATTACTACAATATATACGCTAATCAATCTTGAGATTTACCCCATATTTCCCTACCTCATTGATTTGTCATGGTTCCCACAACCCTAATTGTTGATTTAACCTAAAATATTCAATCAAGAACTCTCATAATGATACAAGGAATTCATCATAAATGACTTACTATTTAAGCATCGATGAATCCACAAGTTATAATCTTGAATTTGATAAGCAAAATCCTAAAATCTTGTGAAATCTCTAAGAAAATAATATTTTTCAATGTTTTCTATCTCTCGCCATCCAAGACTAATTAAAAATGAAATAAAATAACTATTTATATATAAATAAAACCTAATCCTAATTAAAGTAGTAAAAATCCATCGACATGGACACGGGTCACCAAACGATATATGTGGTTGCACTTCGTTCCCTCTCCAGCAGCCTCTCCATGCGCCAGTAGACAAGCTGTGTAAGGTTAAATGGTCCATTTGAAGGACCGTTTGCCACACCTTAACCATTTTATTGCTCATCTTCTCACACAGCATCACGTCATGTACCGTGATTGGTCATACAGTTTGTGTAACTCTTCATCTAGCTTCACTTATAATTTTCTTATTTTTTGACTGTGTCACCTTCACATGAACTAAATATGACTTGGGACGTTCCTTCATACTCCTAATGGCCCGTGAGATGTCTCATGACACTTGGCCAAAATCTTTCAACTTTCGACGGACTACCCCTTCATGTCACTTTGACAAGCTTCATGATGATTATTTGATGTCCCACGGTCCGTGATACATGACATGGGACTTGCCTTCACCAAATAGCCATATCCATTAGCCAAGTGTGAGGCCATGAAGGGCCTCATGGTCTGTGCGGAATACACGAGCTGTGTAGGCCTTCGTGTGCCCACACTTGGTTCCATTTTTGCTCCTCTTTGCACTCCTTTTCATCCTTTTTCTTTTGTACTCTGATTTCTTCCATGCCTTAGTATTTTCCCTGAAAAGCAACAAAAAATAAAAATCAAAATAACATATTTGCTTGAGAACACACAAAAATCCTTTTGTTTAAAGCGTTAACAGAGTTGTATTTCTATGATTCATCAACACCCACAACATAGAATGATTGCTTGTCCTCAAGCAACAGCCACTCAACCAAACAACACATAAACACCAATGCTCACTCAAAATATGTATCGCCCCTATAATTTTCAATACATATGTCCCACTAACAAGTTTAAAAATATGTTCACACCCCAAACGGACCCACAAAGCTTAAGGCATACATCATACATGCGTGGTTAGTCCACATATGATCAGGAATAAAGAGACCCCGATTAAGTTAGCAATCAATTAATGGAAAAGATAGTGCCCTTACTACAAAGAAGTCTCACACTCAATATAAGCATGTAACACAGAGACTGGAATGTTGTCACTAACTCTCAGAAATGACTTCCAATGGACACACATGTATAGATCATGAACTTGCCCTTATTTTCACCACTTTAACTCTTGAATAACCTTTTTAGGATCACATTAGGATTTTTTTGTCTTGCAACGTAGGCTCGGGCTCGGGCTCGGTATATTTAGGATTCAAGTGACTAAACAACCTCTCCTAGACACATACTTCGGCTCAGCCATTTGCTTTTTGGTCAATAACTTTTCTTTCCCCTATTTTCCCCACCTTCTATAGTACAGGAAGTGATTTCTGTGCTCATTCACTCAATTTTATTCTTTTTCTTTTTTGCTCATTGCTTTTCTTATGGACAAAACCCATTTCGTTTTCTTGTTTTATAACTTTATTCTTTTCCACACTCATTTTTCTGCTCGCCCTACACTAGCCACCCTCAACTTAATCCTTTGGCTTGGGTCAAGGTTCACAATATCTTTCTAAAGGACCAGGGCCAACATAAGCCACCATCAACTTAGGATTTTGCCTTATACAGAGGTTCATAATATCCTTGGAGAGACTAGGACCAAAATAAAGATCAACAAATATATTAGGGAGGTAAATTTGGATGATTACAAAGAAAAGGTTTATTTAGGCTCTACTTTTGGTTCAAAGGGACAATTTCTATTAGTTGGTTAATTTTTCTTAGCTAAGTGACTATTAAAAAACAATGGCCTAAGATGCCATCCTAATCCAGTCATTCAATTATTTCAGTGGGACTAACCAGGCAAGTTCTATCTCACAAGTACGTCGACTGAATTATGCAATTAGCTCACATACACATGGCACATCTTCTACACAAGTTGGTACTAAATCATATAGGCCTACTTCATTCTTCAAAATACCAACCATACACATATAATACTTACCAATAATTATGCAAGTTAGTTAGGATGAGATGCAAACACAAATATACTTAGCATTGTCAACATGGAACATCACAAAGATCAACATAAGGGCTACCATAGATTTCTGTAAACACTTATATTTACACAAATATTACAACCTAAACATGACAGTTCTATTAGATAATATACTTGAGAGAAACAAAACATGTCAAGAAAAACCCTCAAGTTGCAGGATGCCCCGCAAAATTTGATATGCCCAAGTTTACACTCCAAACATGTCACGACCCAACCCAGGGACCGTGACTAGTGACGATTGGGCACCCAGACAAACACTAAATCGGATTTCCAACTATAATAGCTAAGGAATCTATCAAAATTTTGGCAAAGTTTCCTCTGTTTTACTGACTAATCAAATATGCAAACAACAACCTCAGCATACAGCAAAGATCTATACACATATATATGCTGGACGACAAGGTCACAACTGTGGTAGAACCGCCCAGTTAATGTATCATACATATGTAGTCATACCACATGCAATATCCGACACCCACATGTATCCATAGACCTTTACACATATGAACTGAATCATAAGATGGGACAGGGCCCTGTCATACCCTCGAATATACATAAATGCAAAATATAAAAAATAAGTGTATATAAATATATACCAAAAATCTGCTCCTAAGGTAAGGAAGCACTTCAACGATAGATAGAGATCCTAAGAAGGTGGCTTTCTAACTTCTGCGTTAGTACCTGCGGGCATGAAACGCAGCCCTCGAAGGAAGGGGGTCAGTATGAAATACATACCAAATATATAAAGTGGAAAGTACAAAATATAAATGAGAGTAATAATCTCAATAAAAATATATGAGTCAAACCTGCATACAAACATCAAAATAATTCTTTATTTAAAATATCAAATTAAATCATACCGAACGGGAATGATGGCGACCTCCAAACTAGCGCCATACCATAGCATAACACCAATAATTCTAAATCCCCAAAATCTCCAACACAAGTCCCATCATAGGATAGGTGAGCCGAGGCAAACAACGGCCAAGCACTCACGTATCGTAATGTGTAGAGGTCATCATGCTCGATAAGTGAGCCGAGGCAAATAGCGGCCAAGCACTCGAGTGAACTGGGTAGAACGAGGCCCAGTACCACACATCATGATACCAACATATCCCAATCCTAGCTCTTTAAGTCTCTAAACTAAGCAAAGCCGGCCTGTGGGCAAATCGACACACCGTATCCAACCTACTTCAGAATATATATAGACATATATACATATAGTTATACCTATGCATGGTAATAACTGGCCTAGGAATCGAGAAACGAGACCATAATAGCATGAATAGAGTCGTGAGAATTACATACATGCATAAAAACTAGTTCCATAAGCTTAGTGATATGCAAAATATTCATTTTCATTTTTGAACTCAAGAAGCTATTCATTTATGAACTTTGTCAAAGTTGCTCAAATTTACACATAAAGGTGATTTCAAAGGAACTTACTTAATCCCCA
>JAOTQJ010183249.1:0-22798 GCA_025642045.1 Solanum sejunctum | reverse complement strand
ATGAGTTATTGTATAACCCTTATGTTATTTTATGAAAGCATGCATGAATAAACCTAGGGATGAAGTCTAGAGCCTTGACTTAAGTCTATTGATTGTCCTCTTGATGAGAGTATAAGGTTGAGTTAATTGAGCTTGATGATCCTATGAGTATTCATAATTGAGTTCTAGAGTTCTGCCCGGATGACTTCTTCTTAATGATTATCTAAGTGCTTGAACTCTAAAATGAGCATTGAGTCGATGAATTGATTAAGATGATTGTCTAAAAGGCCCAATCTGAGTTGAGTTAATCAGAGTCTCTATGAGACTAATTAAGCCGATGGGTGTCTCCATAAGGCTAATCGAGATAATCGATTGAGATGATGAGTTTTATGAGCATTGAGTCATCGGAAGAGTATCGACCACCAAAATGAGTAAGACTACATCCAACTCACACTCATTAACTATGTCGCCAAGCATAGATGAGGACTAAACCATCATATTTTATGTTCTCTCTTTAGGAGAAGTCCCTAAAATTAATAAAGAACTTCTGAGGTTTGATCCATTATGGATTCGGCTGTTCCTTCCTAGGCAAGTATGGAACGATTATTGCAACATCAGCAGGATTGTTGTATAATCGTTGGTCATAAGTGATTATTGTCGCATGAGAGAAACTCCTAGAAAGTTCTCACATTAAGTAATCAAAGTCAAGTTGAGTTGAGTTCCATTGACTTAAGTGGAGATAATTGATGAGATTCGATTAGTTGATGGGTAACTTGCATACTCTTTATTCTTTCTTTAGACAAATATTTGATGTTCTGATTGAGTATGTTCTGAGTTGATGTATTTCTATATTATTCTACATGTTTCTATTTCATTTAGCCATTTTACATACTTACTTATACATTCCACAAATTGATATCCCCTGTAGACTACATCATTTTATAATTAAAGGTAGGTACTAAAGATCGTCAACTAGTGCATCATTGAGGCTATGAGCATTAACCTGAGTTGGTGGGCCTTCTTTACTTCGAAGGATCACTATTTACTTTCATCTAGCTTTATAGAGTTAGTCTTGATTTAGCTTTATTATTTTTTAATTTAAGGATGTCATGGGTCTGTCATTGGCATCTTTTGATAGTGATAGAGGCTTCATAGACTAGACTTGAGTATTGATTTTGAGACTTGTTAAGCTAGTTTCTTTCTAACTAGCTATTTAGTTGTTATGGTGCTTGAGACTAGAATTGCCCATTTATCTTCTTTAGTCTTCCACTGAGTGTTTTGAGTTATATAGAATGAATATATGTAATAAGGTCAAGTGGTTATCATAGCGGCTAGCAAATAGTATCTGAGTGTCGGCTACATCTAGGGTACCCTCCTTGGGCGTGACAAACTTGTTATCATAGCATAAAGTTCAAGTGTCTTAGGGAGTCTATGAAGCCGTGTCCAATAAAGTCCTTATTATTGGTGTGAGGAGCTCCATATCTATAAATGGGAAGCTATAAGACATTAGGAATTATCTCACTTCTTCCATATTATGAATCGTACATAGATTTACACTCTATGAAAAGTTCTCTTCTGATTCATACTCTATGCATGCAGAGTTGTGATGATGCCTCCCACAAGAGCCATCAAAGGTAGAGAGCATATTGCCAGGCAGAATGTTAACCTACCTAAGCCTTAAGGACATGAGGATCCATGGATCCAGTTGTACCTATTGAGCAACATCGATAAGCTGAGGTTTCTAATATTAAGCTTTGCCAGGCTATTCAAACTCTAGACTAGGCTATCATAGCATATGTTGAGAGATAAAGATCAAGTAGCAAGATGCACAGGACATATCTAGCATTTGGGAATTCTTGAGGATGAATCAGCTTGAGTTAACAATGTCTAAATCTAATAAGGATCCTGAGAACTATGTACAGGAGCTTAAGAAAGTATTCCAGGTGATGCATGGGGTTGATATTGATAGAGTTAAACTAGTTGCCTACCAGCTCAAGGGTGTGGCCAGGGTATAGTTTGACCAATGGAAGAAGGGTAGAGGAGAGGAGCCCCATTGTTGACTTGGGCAGTGTTAGGAGAAGCTTTCTTGTGGCTCTTCTTTCCAAGAGAACGAAAGGAGTACAAAGTAAGAGAGTTCTCAAATTTGAGACATGGCTCTATGGTTGTGCATGAGTGTAAGCTAAAGTTCACTCAACTATCTCGCTATGCTCCTGATATGGTTACTAACATGAGAGGGAGAATGGGGATGTATGTTGATGGGCTAATAGAAGGCCAAAGAAAGATGGGAGGGGAGTTATGCTTATGAATGACATGGACATCGATAGGTTGATGTCCTATGTGCAACAAGATAATAAGGAGAGACAACATGACAAAGAAGAGTTAAGAAGTAAGAGGGCTAAGTCATCTAGCCATGAAGTTGGAAAAAGAGGGAATGGTAACATATTCAAGTCAGGGCCAGCATCATCATCTGCTAGTGCACCTATGCCCAAAACCAGGAATAATTAGAGGTCTAAGAATGTTGGAGCCCATGCAACTCAGCTACAGGCTAGTTTGGCTCAAGGTTTACAGGGTAAAGTACCATGTGGTAAGTGTGGTAGATTACACTTAGGTAAATGTAATGAGAGGAGTGATGAATGCTTCAAGTGTGGCCAAGTAGGTCACATTCAGAGAGAGTGTCCAAAGTGGGCCGGCCAAGCTCAATCTTGTATCCCAGCTCTGTCAGCTAGAGGAACCCCGAAAGGGACTACATCAAGGGCAAGTGAGTTGCAAGCCATTTATATGCCATAGGTAGTTGCTATGATCAAGAGAACTCCCCAGTTGTTATGACAGGTATCATTCGAGTCTTTACTTATGATTGTTATGTTTTGATTGATCCTGGTGACACATTGTCATTTGTAGCTCCTTATATGGCTAGTATATTTGATAGAACTCCTGAGAATCTTCTTGAACACTTTGATGTTTCCACTCCAGTGGGTGAGTCTATTCAAGTTGGCAAAATCTATAGAGCTTGTGCAGTGTCTATCCATCATAAGGATACTCTTATTGATTTGGTTGAGTTAGAGATGACTGATTTTGATATGATCCTTGACATAGATTGGCTCTACGCCTGTTATGAATTAATTAATTGTAGAGCCCAAATAGTTAAATTCCAATTCATGAATGAACCAACTCTAGAATGGAGGGATGATTCTATTGCACCTAAGGGAAAGTTTATCTCCTACCTTAGGGATATAAAACTAATTTCCAAAGGTTGTATCTATCACCTCGTGCGAGTTAAATCTGATGATGTTGAGTCTCCTACTTTTGAGTTAGTACCATTTGAATAAGTTTCTTGAAGTGTTTCCTGAGGATCTACCTAGAGTCCCTTCTGATAGGGAGATTGACTTATCTCAATTCCACCTTATAGAATGGCCCCTACTGAGTTGAAAGAGTTGAAAGAGAAATTGAGAGATCTATTAGGGAAGGGCTTTATTAGGCCTAGTGTTTTTCCTTGGGATGCTCCTTTCCTATTTGTGCCAAAAGAAAGATGGCTCTCTCAAAATATGTATCAACTATAGGCAATTGAACAAGGTCACGATAAACAATATATATCCTCTCCTCATATAGATGATTTGTTCAGCCAACTTCATGGTGCCTCTTTTTTCTCAAACATAGACCTCAAATCTAGCTATTATCAGTTGAAAGTTAGTGAATGTGATATTCTAAAGATAGTTTTTAAGACTAGTTATGGCCATTTTAAGTTCTTGGTCATGTTCTTTGGGTTAACAAATGGACCTACAACCTTCATGGACTTGATGAATAGGGTTTTTAGACAATATCTTGATATTCTTGTGATCATGTGCATCGACTACATTCTTGTGTATTCAAAAGATGAGGAGGAGTATGCCAATCACCTCGAAGTTGGCCTCCAAACTCTTATGGACCATGAGTTGTATGTAAAATTCTCAAAGTGTGGGTTTTTACTCAAGTCAGAAGCTCTCCTATGCCACATTATTTTTGGTAATGGTATTCGAGAAGATGCCTAAAATATTGAAATTGTTAAGAAAGGGTCCAAACTGACCTCTTCAATAATAGAAGGAGCTTCTTGGGGTTGACAGACTACTTCCGCAGATTTTATTGATGGAATTTTTCCTTATCCACACCATTGACTAAATTAACATAGAAAAAGGTCAATTTTCAGTGGTCTAATGAATATGAGATGAGTTTCCAAGAGTTGAAGACTAAACTAACTACTGCACCAGTTCTAACTTTGCCCTATGGGACAGAAAACTTTGTTATATATCTTGAAGCTATGAGAGTTGGATTAGATTGTATCTATTTGAAGAGGGAAAGAGATAGGCTATGCTTCCAGACAAATTAAGGTTCATGAGAGGAAATATTTGAACCATGATCTTGATTTGCCAGCAGTGGTGTTTGCACTTAAAATATGGTACCAATACTTATATAAAGTGCAAGTGGATGTGTTCATTGACCACAAGAACTTACAGTATGTCTTAAGTAAGAAAGAGCTCTACCTGGGATAGAGAAGATGATTAGAGTTGCTTAAGGATTACGATATGAGCATTCTCTACCTCCTGAATAAAGCTAAAATTTTTGCTGATGATCTTAGCAGGTTGTAAATGGGTAGTATAACCTATGTTAAAGAGGGAGAGAATGAGTTAGCTAAGGAAGTGCATTGATTGGCTCGATTAGGGGTTCATTTTGAAGAGAAGGATGAGGGAGGAGTCTATTTTAAAATAGGTCTACTTCATCTTTAGTAGTAGAGGTGAAGGAAAAGCAAGATTGAGATCCTGTCATACTTCAATTGAAAGAGATTAACCATAAATAGAAAGTGATGGTCTCCCCAAAGGGGGACGTGAAGTGTTGAGGTACTAGAGTAGATTGTACATTCTAGATGTTGCAGTGTTTGAGATAAGATTATGGCTGAAGCACATAATTCTAGGTATTTTATTCATCTTGGCTCTATCGAGACTACCATGACTTGAGGGAAATCTATTGGTGGAGTGGAATAAAGAGGGATATTGCTGAGTTTGTCTCTATGTGCCCGAGTTGCCAACAAGTTAAAGTTAAGCATCAAATACCATATGGATTGGCTCAAAACTTTAAGATTCCATAATGGAAGTGGGAGAAGATCAACATGGACTTCATTACCAGTCTACCGAGGTCTCAAAATCAATAAGACTTGAGTTGGGTGATTGTGGATAGGATGACCAAATCGGCTCACTTCTTAGCAGTTACAACAACTAAAACTATAGAGAAGTATGCCATGTTGTACATCTGTGAGATTGTGAGGTTGCATGGAGTTCCCTTGTCTATCATCTCAGATAGAAGAGCTTAATTCACCTCTCAATTTTGGAGATCTTTCCATAAGGGATTGGGTACTAAATTGAATCTGAGTATAGTCTTCCATCTACAGATAGATGGCTAGGCAGAGCATATAATTCTGACATTAGAGGATATATTGATTGCTTGTGTCCTTGAATACAAAATAAATTTGGACGACCACCTACCATTGAACAAATTTATATAAAACAATAGTTATCATGCAAGTATTCAAATGGATCCCTACGAAGCTTTGTATGGGAGGAGATGTAGAACACCAATTGAGTGGTTGAAGGTGGGAGAAGCTAAGTTGATTGGACCTGATCTTTTTGACCAATCAATGGAGAAGGTAAAAGTCATCAATGAAAGGTTGAAGACTGCACAAAGTGACTATAAGTCTTACACCGATGTGTGTATAAGAGAATTAGAGTTCAAGGTAAATGATTAGGTATACTTGAAAGTGTCACCTATAAAGGGTGTCATGAGATTTGGGAAGATGGAGAAATAGAGTCCTCACTATATTGGCCCCTATTAGATTGTAATAGGGATAGGAAGGTAACTTATGAGTTAGAGTTGCCTTTCGAGTTAGACGCAATTCATCATGTATTCTACATCTCGATGTTGAACAATGCTTGAGAGATTTTGCGTTGATGATCCCTTTTAAGAGTATTGAAGCAAAGGATAGTTTTTCCTATGAGGAGATTTCGGTCTAAATTCTTGATCATCAAGTTTGCAAATTGAGAATCAAAGAGATTACCTCAGTCAAAGTCCTGTGGAGAAATCAATTCTTTGAGGAGTCACATGGGAAGCTGAGAAAGAGATGAGAGATAAATATCTACATCTATTTGTTCCTGATGATGAGAATGTTGAAGGAAATTTCCTTACCCTTGACTTAAATTGATTTATCTATTCATTCATTGATGTTTCTAGTCGTGAGTTCGAGTAGAGTTTATTAAGGTTATCAGGAGGCGAGGGTTTGAGTTATTGAATGAGTCTTGAGTATATCGTGCCTTGATATTCACCTGTACACATCATTCGAGGACAAATGATCCTAAGGGGGAGATGATGTAATACCTGGTAAAGTGACCAACATACTACTAGAGAAGAGATGTACGCATAATGCGTCTTCCCATATTTTGATGCCAAATACAAGGCCAGATATACGATCAACATGACAAATTGAGTAGGGAAGTAGTCTTGGCTAATTTTTAGAGGAATCAAATCAAAAGATAATTTATTTGTGCAAAAACAATTTCAGTAATGGTGCACGACAGGTGTGTAATGCACACCTACTGCAGATATGTACTTATATTTTGTCCAAAAATTACGGGATTAGAAAACTCATTTAAAGAATTTTTTGTGGAAAACCCAAAAAATGCACAAGGTCGACATCACGGACCCCATGTTCCATGGCAAACATTTTCTTTTATTTTGTGAGGGGCATTCTAGACCATTACCAACCCCTCCTAAACATAAAACACGATCTAGATAGGTCTTGTTGAGCATAAAAAGAATTTTTATTCCTTATTTTAAGTCCTTTCTAACTTTTTAAAAAAGACTAGGGCTAATGGGAAGATAAGAGGAGCAAGAAATTGAGGAGGTTAAGGAGAGTTCTTTGAGGATTGATAGGCAAATGCTTCATACCAGGTATGTAAGGCTAAACTTAAGCATGATATTGTTCTCCCATGTGCCCCGTTGATGGTAATAGAGGAGTTAAGAGTTCACAAGTCGCCATACATGTTTCTTGAAATATTTTCTTAAAAATTATATCTATTACATGTATTTTGATATGTTGGTGACCATCATAAACTAGTTTACTTGAATTAAATATTTTTCATAAGTTATTGAATAACCCTATATGTTATTTCATGAAAGTATGCATGAACAAACCTAAGGATCAAGTTAAGAGCCTCGACTTGAGTATGTTGATTGTAATATTGATAAGAGTATGAGGTTGAGTTAATTGAGCTTGATGATCCTAGTAGTATTCATAATTGAGTTCTAGAGCTTTGTCTAAATTACTTGTTCTTAAAGATGATTTGAGTTCTTGAGTTCTTAAATTAGCACTGAGTCGATAAGTTGGTTGAGATGATATGCCAAAGGCCCCATCTTTGTTGAGTTAATGAGATGATGAAAATCTCTGTGAGATAATTAAGATGATGAGTTCCTCCACGAGGCTAATCAAGATAATCAATTGAAATGAGGAGTTTTATAAGCATTGAGTCGTGGGAGCAGTATCAAGCACCAAAATGAGTAAGTATAAGTCTAACTCATACGCATTAACTACGTTGACAAGAATAGGTGAGGATTGAACCATCATATTTTAGGTTCCCTCGTAAGGAGGAATTCCTGAAATCAATAAAGGACTTTTGAGGTTGTATCCATTAGGGATTCGAGTTGTTCCTTACCTAGTGATTATGGAACGACTATGGAAAAATCAGTGGGATTGTTATACAATTACTGGCTCATAATTGATTATTATCAGATAAGAGAAGCTCCCAAAAAGTTCTCACACTGAGTACTCAGAGTCGAGTTGAGTTAAGTTGAGTTCCATTGAGTTAAGTTTAGCTAATTGATGAGGTTTGATTAGTTGATGTGTCAGTTGTCTACTCATTATTAATTGTTCGGATAGACATTTCACGTTCTAATTAAGTATGTTCTTAGTTAATGTATTTCTATATTATTTTACTTTTTTCTATTTTATTCCACTATTTTACATACTCATATATTTCACATACTGATGTCCCCTTTCGACAGCATCATTTTATGATGCAGAGGCAGGTACTAAAGATCATCAACAAACTCATCATTGAGGATATGAGCATGCAGCTGAGTTGGTAAGCATCTTTTACTTCAAAGGATCATTATTTACTTTTATCTAGCTTTATAGAGTTAGACTTGAGTTAGCTTTATTATTATTGAGTTGAGGTAGCCATAGGTCTGTCATTTGCATCATTTGATAGTGATAGAGGCTTCATAGAGTAGAATTGAGTATTGATGTTGAGACTTGTTGAGCTAGTTTCTTTCTAACTATCCTATTTATTTATTATGGTACTTGAGACTAGTATTGCTCATTTATCTTCTTTAGTCTTCTACTAAGTTTTCTAAGTTATATAGAATGAATGGATGTGATGAGACCAAGTGGTTCACTTTGGGACTTGCAATAGTCTTTGAGCGCCAGCCAAGTCTAGGGTACCCTCCCACAATATAACAATATCATTTTATGATATAGAGACAGAGAGATTGTCAATAGGTGTATCATTGAGGATTTATTGTAGTCAGCTGATTTGGTGAGCCTTATTTATTTCAGAGGATCATTATTTTATTTTCAGCTAGTTTTATAGAGTCAGACTTGTTTTAGACTAGCTTTACTTTTGAGTTAAGGTATCCATGGATCTGTCAATGGCCCCATTTGAATAGTGATAGAGGCTTTATAGACTAGAGTTGAGTGTTGATGTTGAGATTTTGTTGATATGATATTTGAGACTTACTCTGTCCACTTTTTACTATCATAGTCTTCCACTGATTTTTTCAGTTATCTTGAATGAATAAATATGAATGGGGCCAAGTGGTTTGCTTGGGGACTAGCAATAGTGTCTGAGTGTTGGCCACGTCTAGGGTCCCCTTCTGGGGTATAGAAACTTGGTGTCAGAGTACAGAGTTCATGTGTCCTAGAAAGTCTATGAAATCACGTCGAGTAGAGTCCTTATTATTGTTATGAAGAGCATCACATCCATAATATGGAGGCTATTGTATATTAGAAATGCTTACACTTCTTTCATGATTAGATTTGTGAGACAGAGTTAGAATCCTATGAAACTCCCTTCTAAATCATGCTCTACGCATTGTAAAGTTGTGCTCATACCTCCAAGAAAAGGTGTCATAGGTAGAAAATGTCCTTCCAGGCAGAATGTTAACGCACCTTAGCCTTAGGGACATGATGAGCCCATAGATCCTGTTGTCCTTTCTGAGCAGCCCAATAAGCTGAGATTTCGAATGCTGAATGTTGAGATTTTCCAGGCTATCCAAACTCTACCCCATATTGTCACAACACCTGCTACAAGGCAAGGAGTGGGTAGGTAGGATGCACAGGATACATCTAGAGTCGGAGAATTTTTTAGGATGAATCCGCCCGAGTTCACAAGTTCTACATCCAATGAGGATCTAGATAACTACGTGGAGGATCTTCGAAAGGTGTTCCAGGTGATGCATATGGTTGATATTGATAGAGTCAAACTAGTTGCCTACTAGCTCAAAGGTGTGTCCAGGCTATTATTTGATCAATGGAAGAAGCGTAAAGGAGAGGAAGCCTCATCACTGACTTGGGCAATGCTTGAGGAAGCCTTCTTGAGGCATTTATTTACAAGAGAATAGAGGGGGGCCAATGTATCAGTGATTGTGGATCTAAAACAGGGTGCTATGACTATGTAAGATTACGGGCTTAAGTTCACCCAGCTATTTACAATGCTCCGAATATGGTTGCTGACATGAGGGGGAGAATGGAGAAGTAAGTTGATGAGTTGAACAAATAGCCAAAGAAAGATGGGAGGGGAGCTATGCTTGTGAGTGATATGGACATCGAGAGATTGATGCTTATGTGCAATAAGTTGATGAGGAGAATCAACATGATAGGGACGAGCTCTGAAAAAAGATGACCAAGACATCTATCCATGAGGTTAGAAATAGAGGTAATGGTAATAGATTCTAGCCAGGGCTAACACCATCATTTGCTAATATACCTAAACTTGAAAACAAGAATGATCCAAGGTCTCAAAATATTAGAGCCTAGGGATCACAGTCACAGGCTAGCATGGCTCAAAGTTCTCACATTAAGACATCATGTGGTAAGTATGGCAGATTACACTTAGTAGATATCATGAGGGGAGTGATGTATGTTTCAAGTGTGGCCAAGTGGGTCATCTCCAGAGAGAGTGTCCAAAGTGGGTTGACTAGGCTCAATCTTCTACACCAGTCCTGCCAGTTAGAGGAACCTAGAAAGGTGCTATGTCAGGTGCAAATAAAGCTATAAAATATTTGTATGCCATAGATAGTTTCCAAGATAAGGAGAACTCCCCAGATCTTTAATGGGTATGATTCAATTCTTTACTCTTGATGGTTATGTTTTGATGGACCCTGGTGTCATATTGTCATTTCTAACTCCTTATATGGCTAGTAGATTTGATAGAACTCTTGATAGTCTTCTTGAACCCTTTGATGTTTCTACTCTAGTGGGTGCGCCTACTCGAGCTTAGAGAATATATAGAGCTTGTGTAGTGTCCATCCATCATAAGGATACTCTTATTGATTTGGTTGGGTTAGAGATTACTAACTTTGAAGTGATCCTTGTCATAGATTGGATTCATGCTTGCTATGCCTTTATTGGTTGTAGAACCCAAACTATTAAGTTTCAATTTATGAATGAACCGGTACTAGAGTGGAAGGGTGATTTTGTTGCACCTAGGGGAAAGTTTATCTCCTATCTTCGGGCCAAAAAGCTAATTTACAAAGGTCGTATCAATCACCTAGTGCGAGTTAGGTCTGATTAGGTTAAGTGTCCTACTTTTGAATTAGTCTTTATTGAGAATGAGTCTACTGAAGTGTTTCCTAAGGATCTGCCTAGAGTCCATCCTGATAGGGAGATCAACTTTGGGATTGATGTTCTCCCCGATACCCAACCTATCTCAATTGCACCTTATAGAATGGCCCCTGCTGAGTTAAAAGAGTAATTGAGAGATTTGTTAGAGAAGGACTTTATTAGGCCAAATATTTCTCCTTAGTGTGCTCCTATTTTATTCGTGAGAAAGAAAGTTGGGTCTCTCGGAACGTGCATTAATTATAGAATACTAAACAAGGTCATCATAAAGAAGAAATATCCTCTCTCCAGGATAAGGGATATGTTTGAGCAACTTCAGGGTGTTTCCCGCTTCTCAAAGATAGACCTAAGATCTCATTACCATCAGTCAAAGATGAGAGAATCTGATATCCCAAAGGCAGCCTTTAGGACTAGATATACTGATTTTGAGTTGTTGGATATGTCCTTTGGGTTAGAGAATGCACCTTTAACCTTTATAGATAAAGTGCTACCAAAATACAACACTTTTGATGCTTAAAACTTGAAATTTTGTGTGTTCTCAATGCGATATAAGTTGATTTTATGTGTTTTTATGTTTATATTTTGCAGGATTATAGGTTGGCCTTAATTTTTGGGAAAATTGCAGAAGTTGCTGATTTTTATTGTTATACGAAACCCTTTATGGGCCATAGTGTGGTTTCAAGAATAATTCTAGTGAGAGGCTATTTTTTGAAATTTTTCTACAAACATGCAAATGAATCATAGAAGACTTTATGAGTCATAGAAGATAGTTCGTACCCTGAGTATTAGAGAATAGGACTTTCTGAAGTTTCATCAGCAGAAACCCCTTTTATGGGTCATAACCACTTTATAAATTATAGAGGGGTGTCATAGAGTTGAAGTCCAAATTTCTAGTGGATGAGTACGAGAGTCCAATTATGGACCATAGAATAAAGCACCGGCCGTAAACCCCTTTTGTATGGTATGCTTGTCACGACCCAAGACTACAGCCTAGATATGACACTGCGAATGAGAAGTCCAAAGACAACCTAAACAAGCCTCTTGATCATAACACATCCTTGGATGCAGAAGTAAAATAACAATAACAAGAGCCAAGTAAAAAAGAGATTAGGACTAAGGCAATATATTTAATAAAGATAAAATCATGAGACAAATCAAGTCAGTTGCATGAATACATAATACCTAACGACACCTCTGCATATAGAGAGTGGCGGAAAGACACTCCCCAGGCTCACCCTCATAGTCATAAGTATTGAACAAAGAGAAAGAGCCTTAACATAGCATTAAATAAGTAGATATTATCCTTGGAGTTGAGGACTCACCAATGCTTGCTTTAAAAGATTGTAGTAGTCAAATGGAGGAGGAGGAGGATCAAATAGAGCTCCTGTCCCTACATGGTGATATCATATAGGCATAAAGTATGCGTTAGTATGTTCGATTGTACTAAGTATGCGAGATGCAATGCAACAAAGATATAGGCCAATGTAATCAAACAGCATAAGATATAGACAATAGATACAATCTCAATATGTCATGTATGATCATTGCTTTAAGTAAACATGCTTGTAAAACAATTAGCTTGCATAATATATGATATACATATGTGGCAGGATACCTTAACTGACATATATCTAGTAGCTACAACTTGGAATCCAAGGCATGACAACCCCTCAACATAGGTGGACAGGCATGACACCCTCCGGCTAGGTATGGTCGACTTGTCAAAGTGAACCAAACATGTACAATTCGAGGCATGACACCCCCTCGAGTAGGTGAAAGAACTAGATGGCTCTACCAGTGAGCAAGCGTAAAGTATCCTATGGTGGTACATAGTTGAGAGACTAAAGACCTTGTGTAAGGACCCCATGTGTTAATCCCCCATCTATATTACCCAATCGGTGCTAAGTCTAATCCCATGGAATACTTAAAATAATCATATATTATATAACTTGTAAGAAATATGGAAACATGACATGAATAATGTCACAACCTATGCCTAGGGCCTAGATGTGACACGACGAATGGGGAACACGAAGGGACCCCAAACAAGCCTGTTAGTATATCTTTACACATTCTTGGTCGCAGAAGTAATAAAATAACAAATGAGAATAGAAATAAGGGTATAAGGGAAACCTTTCATATCATAAAACATCAAATAGAGTCAAGCTCAAGCATAATTACATAATTTGTCCAACAACACCTCTAAACATGGAACTTAGTAGGCACCAAGACAAGCAACAGGGCTTACCCTCATAGTAAAAATATATAATAAAGGAAAAAGAGTCTTTACACATAGCATAATATTAAGGACGTTGTCCCCAAAATTGAGAACTCACCAACTTGCTTTATACAGATAGCACTAGCCACGGGGAGGATGAGGATGATCTTAAGGAGCTTTGGTTCCTAAATGGTAACGTCATGTAGGCATAGAGTATGCGTTATTATGCTTGAATATACTAAGTATGTAGGATGTAATACAACAAGAGATAGGCAACATAATCAAAATGCAATACCATAAGTAATGGATAGCATAATAATAGTATGACATATATGAATGATACTTGAAGTAAAACATGCTTAAATAGAACATATTACATGTGAAGGAAGAGACCATCATCAAACACCAAGCAACTTAGTTCCTGGAATCCAAGTTAGACCATCCCTTATATTTGATTGAGGAATAACCCTTCAATTGGTTAATGGGCATGACGACCCTCTATTGGAAATGAGAGAGGTATCAATCCCTCAATTGTTTGATGGCTTACCACCATCATCTGAGGAGATTAAGGTATCAACCCCTAAATTATTTGGTAGACATAACCACCCTCCACTGGAAGTGATTGAGGTATCAACCCTTTAGATGGTTGATGGCATACACCCTAATCTGAGGCGATTAAGTCATCACCCCTCAATTGGCTATGGTCAACTCACAACACTATAGATGATTTTCATGATAATGACTCATATATATATTCCTTTCATCACCATAAAGTCACTTAACTCATATACCAAGCATTAGGCCTTCAATAACTCAAGAAAACCTTAATTGGACATTTTATCAAACACTTGGAGGGTATGAAAGGCTAGTGTAAAACCATGCAATTCAAGAGTGAAATCATGTAAGAAAAATTAATGTAAAATCACCCACCAACACTTGGTAATATCCTCATGCAATATACGTTAAAACCCCTCATCAAATCTCAAAGTAGATCATAGATCCATAGCTCAAAACATACTTAAACAATCACACTTTAATGAAACCCCAATATCGTTCATAGTCAAATTTATAATAAGTAAGACCCATAAGAAAATCAACTTAGAAGCATGCAATTTATGTAAAAAGGGAGATTGGGGACCATGGGTGAAAGAACCCAATGGTTGAAACCTACATACCTTACACTTTGAGTTTCTTGAAATTGAGTTGTGAAAGAATGAAAACTTGGAATGGAGTCTTAAAATCCAAACTTGTTCTTAAGTTCCCCTGAATTTGTATTAGAATTTCGATAGAGGCTCTTGAGAGAATTTGAGAGTTATTTGGGATAAGAGTAATGACTTTGATCCTTTGGAATAAGGTTAGGTCTTTTGGGAGGTTAAGATATCATTAAAAGTTCGAAAAGATCATTAGCATAAATAAAAATTATGAAAATATCATTTATGAGACGGAGGAAAAATTAGCAAAGTGTTGTCGCACTGAAGGTTTCATTTGTCGTATGGCACTCCACAGGTCATATGGAGTGCCTATGAGATGGGACTTAGATAAAAAATTAGAATTGGAACACTTACGAAAAAATTATCATTAAGGTCACTTTGACGGGCCACTTTCATGAGTTGTGTGATGCTACACGGTCTGTGTAGTGGCACGTCTAACTACATTTAGAGAATAAAATTATTTCCGGGACACCCCACACTTAGGTTGACGACTCGTGAAGCATGACACGGCCCATGAAGATGGTCATGGCAAAACATTTAGTCAAAAACTCCCTCCTATGCTTACCTTCCTCACTTGCACACACTTTACGACCAACCACATGGTTAGTGGCAAGCCATATGACCCGTACCACTTGCCGTGTCACATGCCTTAGACCAAAATGGTCTTTCCCAGCTCAATATAGCCCAGACGTCCCATCCAAAGCTCCACTGACCGTCAAACTACCCATATGATTTCACTACACGGGAGGGTCTCATGAAAATGGTCATCACTTATTCATCCAAACTTGAAATGAGGTGCAACCAAGTGCATTGGAATGATAACCCAAAGTGCTTTCATTTGAAATATTGTGGGCTATCCAGTTCCAAGTGTGCTAAAGGTTATGCTTATTTAATGTTAATCCTTGCATGAACCAACACCCAAAACTCAACTCGTAGAGAAGTCTTGAACTCATCTAAGTAATAGAAGTCTCCCATGACACTAATACACTCCCCACCTACCAAATAAGGCTTGAAACATAGATATATAAGAGCATAGAGTTACGGGCTGTCACAAGTAGCTCATGAAACATGTTGACCTCTAGAGGTGAGCCTAATATGAACATGAGAGTAAACAATCATACATGAACCCTTGCTTAAACATGAATGGCACACAAGAGGTAAAAATCTTGAAATAGGCACAAGACGATACTTGTAAAATCATAGATATTATCATAAGTTTAGTACATGCTTGAAATCCCTTAATTATCATGAAGACATTTGACTTTAAATCATGTAAATTACTTGAGAATTCTTGACATGACATTTTATCACACACTTGGTAGGCACATGATACTTATTCAAATTCATACAACTCAAGAGTATAATAAAATGAGTAAATCAATTCAAAATCAACCCACCAACATTATAGTAAAACCCCAAATTGAGTATCATGAACTCTATCTCAAAAGTTCATCATAATTCATAGCTTTCGAAGTTCAAGACATGCATAGTCTCAATTACACAGATAAACTCATAGTATAAGCTTAAAATAAATAATCATGCATAATCCACAATACTAGGTAAAACCCCAACATAAATCATGCTAATATTTCATAATAAAAGATACTCATAGATAATACAATTTAAAATCATAAAATATTCATAAAATAGGAAGGTTGGACTCCATGGGTGAAATGACCTAATGGATGAAACCACATACCTTAAACTTGAAGTTTCCTGAGGTAAACTTGAAGGAGACTTAAAACTTGGATTGATTTCTTAAGATCCAAAGTGAGCTAGAAATCCTTGGATTTGGATGAGAATGTTTGATAATGTGTTGGCGAGATTTTAGAGAGGGTTTCGAGTGATATAGAGTTGAAAAATGGCTAAGTATAGGACATTTCACGTTTAATTGGGCATGGCGCTATGACTCGAATGCCTTGGACGAGATAGAAACACAAGGAAAAACTTACACTGGCCCAATTCCAATTTGTGATGGGGACCAAACGCTAAGGACCAGGTTACACTGCTCCTACCCCAGGCGCATCACGGCTAGGGCATGGATGATGGAAATTGAAATTTTAGCAAAAATTATTTTTCACTACAGGTCTTCTAAAATCTAGCTTATACCTATTTTTCACTCAGTTTTTCTCCCTGATCGAGAATATGAAGTTGTACTTTTGATATCACGCATGAATTTTAAGATATATAAAAATTACGATTATAGGCATTTTGAGGCATATTTTTTAAGCATTTCATTATCTCTCCCTTGGGAACATTCGTCCCTAAATGTCAAAGAATTATAGTGAAGTAATCATTAAGTTTTTAGTCTAACATGAATGCAATAATTGCATTTAAACATCATTTTTAAAAAGTCTCAATATGAATGGTAAGAATCATCATAAACTTGTTACCATGAATAGGAAATGCATGGAAAAAGACATGACAGCTGAAACTTTGGACTTAACACATAGATAGAACTTAGATGATTACCTTTGGCTTGAGTAGAGGGAAAAAGGTATGGATATCGCTTCCTCATGTCCACCTTGGCTTCCCATGTGGCACTTTCAACTTGTTGATTTCTCTATAGATTCTTAATAGAAGCTACATCTTTGTTCTTCAATCTTTTCTCTTGTCTATCCAAAATTTCCACCGAGACCTCCTAATAGGTCAAATCCTCTCCCACAGCACCGACAACTCCCAATGGCACTATAGCATTTGGGTCACCCACACACTTCTTCAACATAGACACAAGGAAGACCGGATGAATCATACTCATATCAATGGACAACTCCCACTTGTAGGCTACCTTACCAATCTTCCTTAATACTCTATAAGGAACCACAAAGCTTGGGCTCAATTAACCCTCCTTTCCAAAGTAGACCACATCCTTCATGGGTGAGATCTTCAAGTAAACCCATTCACCAACATTAAACTCAACATCTCTTCTCCTCACATCATCTTCAATCTCTCCCTTATCATTCTCACATTCTCCATGCCTGTATAGCCATGTACAGTCCTAACAAAGCTATCTCTCTACTTCAAACCATCCAATCGGGGCTCTACAGTGTATACCATAGAGAGCTTCAAAGGAAGCCATGCCAATGCTTGAATGATAAATACTGTTGTAAGCAAATTCAATAAGTGGAAGATGTTCATCCTGACTACCCTTGAACTCCAAAAACAAGCCCTAAGCATATCCTCAAGAGTTTGGATAGTCTTCTCAGCTTGGCAATCTATTTGAGGATGAAAAGTCGTGCTAAGCTTTGCCTTGGTACCTAGATAACTTTGAAAGGATCTCTAAAGATGGGAAGTGAATTGAGTACCATGATCTGAAATGATAGACAAGGGGACATCATGCAATCTCACCAACTCATGAATCTATAATTTGGCATTGTCTTTGCCACCATAAGTGGTGTTAACTAGTAGAAAATATGCTGACTTTGTCATTCTATCCACTACAACCTAAATAAAGTCAAAGTGTTTCCTAGTCTTAGACAACCCAACCACAAAATCCATGTTTATCTCTTCAATCTTCCATGTAGGAATTTCTATGTCTTGAGCTAGGCCACCCGGCCTTTGAAGCTCGGCTTTCACTCGTTGGCAATTGTGACAACTAGATACAAACCTAGCAATATCTCTCTTCATACCATCCCACCAATATACCTCCCTTAAATCCCTATACATCTTTCTGGAACCAGGGTGAATAGAATAGGATGAATTATCAGCCTCTTTCAAAAATCAACTTCCTCAAGTCACCAACATCAGGCACACACAACCCACCTTAGTACCTAAGGGTACCATGGGAGTAAACCTCCACCTTACCATCTCTCACCAAGGTCTTCAACACTAGCAAGTCGAGGTCAAGATCTTGTTTTGACTTCACTTTATCAATCAAAGAAGATTTAGAACCATCAACACCCACTACACAACTATTTTCAACTTCACCCAACGTAACCCCCAACCTAGCCAACTAGTGAACTTCTCTAGCCACTTTTTTTCCACCAACATCAATATGATCTAGACTACCCATGGACACCCTACTTAGAGAATCAGCCACAACATTAGCCTTGTCTTGATGATACTGTAAACTCATTTCATAATTTTTAGGGAGCTCTAACCACCTTCTTTGTCTCAACTTAAGATCTTTTTGGGTGAACATATATTGGAAACTCTTCTTATTGGTAAAACATCAACATGAACCCATACAAGTAATGACGCCAAATCATCAAAGCAAAAACCATAACCGCCAATTTAAGATCATGGATAGGGTAATTTTTCTCATGCACTTTAAGTTGTTACTATGTTACATCAACATAAATCCCAAACTAATTCTTAAGGCATCACAATAGACCAGAAATCCCTCCAACCCTTTCGGTAAAGCCAAAATAGGAGCAGAGACAAGCTTATCTTATAAGGTTTGAAAACTCTTTTTACACTCATCGATTTATACAAATTTTGCCTTATTTTGGGTCAACTTAGTCATGGGAGAAGCAATAGAAGAGAACCCACTCACAAACCTCCGATAGTAACCCACTAAACCTAGGAAACACCTAATGTCTACCAGAGCAAAAGGTATAGGCCGATTCCATATCACCTTCGTCTTCTTAGGATCCACCTTAATGTCATCACCCGACACCACATGCCCTAAAAATGCAACTTCTTTCAACCAAAACTCACGTATTTCATATTTAGCATACAATCTCTCATTCGTCAAGATTTGCAACACCACCCTCAAGTGATTCACATACTCTTCCTCACTACGGGAATAAATTAAGATATCATCAATAAAGACCACCACAAATATGTCAAAGTAGAGTTAAAGACCCTATTCATGAGATCCATAAATATAGCCGATGCATTAGTCAAACAAACAGACATCACTACAAACTCAAAGTACATATACCTAGTCCAGAAAGTTGTCTTGGGAATGTCACACTCCCTCACTCTCACTTGATGGTACCCGGACCGAAGATCAACATTAGAAAAGTGACTAGCCCCTTGTAGCTGATAAAAAAGGTTAACGATCCTTGGTAGATGATACTTGTTCTTTATGGTGACCCTATTAGATTGTTGGTAATCAATGTATATTCGAAGAGATCCATCCTTTTTCTTAACAAATAACACTGGTGCACCCTAAGGTGACTGACTTGTCCTTAGAAACCCCTATTCTAACAAATCTTTTAATTGATCCTTCAACTCTGCCGGGGTTATACAGTAAGGGGGAATGGAAATAGGTTGCGTATCTAAAAAAAGGTCTATACCAAAATCTATTTCCCTTTTGAAAAGAACATCAGGAAGATAATCGGAAAAGACAGCAAGAAACTCATTAACCAGCAGAACCAACTCAATGGAGGGGACTTTGGATTCAACATCCCTAACTCTTACAAGATGATACAGACAACCCCTTAGAAATCAAATTTTGGACTTTAAGACAAGAAAAGAATCTACCCTTGGCCACCACATTACTACTCTCTATCAAGACCCAATTTATGATCATGACCGGCGCTAAGGGGAAGGGTCCCCAAAAAAGCCTTACTAGAATTCTTCAGAAAATTGGGCAGAGTTTCCTCTATTTTTAGGCCAATCCAAAATTTTAACCTGTCTCAAAATCAACAACACAACATCTAAATATTCAAATCAAGATACCACATAAAATTTTAGTCTATTCTTCAAGCAAAATACTAACTCATCTCCAACAACAGGGAGAAACTCAAAATTCATCACACATCTAAGATGACTAAAGAGTTTTCATGGCTCTAAGAAAATAAATGACTATGGAGTGACTCTAGGAATTTATGAAAAAAAGGGTCCATAACAATGAATAACTTGTTTCCCACATATACAAGTGTAGGACTCATCGTGGAATCAACTTTCTACCTTTAGCTAACTAAATCCTCGCCAATATCACCTGTATTCTCTAAAAAGAAAAAAAATAGCAAGGAGTAAAATGCTAGCTCAGTGAGTAATAATAATAACGACAGTTGTTTTAATGAGGGACAAGTCAAAAATATGCTAGTATATAATCGACATCATGTAAAAAATGCTCTGTCAATATTGATAATCATAATAAAGCTTGTTGTCTCATATAAGCAATCAACTTAGCTATTCAAAAATAAAATTGGTAAAGTACTTTTATATCAAATCATATACATATATTCGGAAGGTTTTCAAGAATGAATCATGTAATCGGTTATCGGTATGTCTATCTTCTTAAAAGAATAGACGATAACCGTAACTTTCATATTGGAAAAATCCCTACTCAAGGGATATCGGTAATGGTATGCTAGTTCTACCTCCCACTAGCAAGGGCTCTATCTGTAATCAATAATACAAGGTGCCCTAGGTATAACAAACCTGTCGTTAGCTACAGGATTCATCATGGTTTACTTCCATTAAAACCTTCTTTATAAATCATATAAGCTTTTCAAAGCAACACAATGCATTTCAATCTTATAATCATATCATGTCAAAATTTAATTAATAAAATACATGTAAATGTACTTTATATCTAAAGTAAATGTCAAATCCTTTGAATAATGGTAATCATTTCAATTTCAATATATTTGTCTTATAAAGTACAAATAACTATTTTGGTTTTATATCAAGTAAAAGGACTTGTCCCATACGCAAATTCAAATCATTCAATAGCAATTCACTTTATAAATCATGTAAAAATCATGTAAACTTATAAAACACTAATTGGATTTAAGATTACTAGTCACAGTACTCGTATAGAAGTACCAAACTTGTCACCTCAAGTAATCTGTAAGACTTCCTTCGGTCAATCTATATTCATATCATAAAATCTCATATTACTTTCTTTATTCAAGCTAAGTTTATACTAACTTTAGAAATTTCCAATTCCTTTTAGGATTTTCTATTTTCTATCCATTTGATGATATACAATGTAATACCCAAACTATGAGTAATTCAATTGGTGCAATAAACTAATAATATTTTTTTTGGCTATCTTAACCATCTTGTTTATCCAAAATTCGATAATCTAAAACTATTCTTGTTATGCAATTTCATATCCCTTGTCACTAAATTTCAACACCCAAAGTAAATTACCTAACCTAAGATCTTTCATAAGGCTATAGCAAAAAATAAAACAAGGGTTTACTTCTAATTACGAGAATTTCACCATCTCTTGTCTCTTTAACTCTTAATTTTCTTAAACACTAAATCCCCAATTTTATAGCTATAAAGAAATAAATTTAACTCTAATACTAAGTTAATTACTTACCTTCTCCTAGACTTCTCTCCTTATTCTCAACTTACAGTAGTTGTGATTTTTCTTTCCTCTTCTTGTTGTCAATCTTTTCCTTGTCTGCTGATCTTTCTTCCTCTCATTTTTTTTGGATCTTTGGGGTTTCTATGGGAGGTAGCTTGCTGCTGATCCCACCCATTCTTCACTTTTATTCCTTTTTCCTCTATATTTTTTTATTTATTTTCTATCTCTTTTATTATTCTTTTTACTAAATCCTTTTAATATGAAAATAACAATTTATTCCTCTAAAAATATTTAAAAAGACATATTTGCCCTTACTTTATATAGGGTATTACATTCTCCCACTCAAGGACGAGTTCATTAGGGAATTGGAATTTCACCCTACGGATTCTACAATCAACGAAGGCATAACATGCATGCAACCAATCCATCCCAAGAATAATATCAAAATCTACCATGTCAAGCTCAACAAAATCACAACGCAAGTCTTTATGCAAAATGAATATGGAACAATGTCTATAGACTTTTTTAGTAACAATTGCCTCACCAATGGGGGTAGACACTTCATAAGGTTCACATAATATTTTGGGACACACATGAAGCTTTCTAGCAACAAAAGGGATAATGAAAGAAAGAGTGTCATCCAGGTCTATCGGTACATAAACATCAAAATCAAAAACCTTTAACATACCTGTGAGGCACCATGCCATGCTTAGTGACTCCTAAAGGGTATGATTGAGGACGTCAATGATCATCCTTATAATATGAGGGTGAGCACCTCTTTGTTGAATACTTATGACTATGAGGGTGAGCGCCAGAGAGTCTTTATTAATTCTATCATTCCACATCAGAATAACTGACTAATTGACTTCTATCACTTTTAGTATATATTCTTATGTGGGGTGAGGGAATGCAATTATTAGCATTCTGTTCTACCCATATTCCTGCTACCTTAGATGTAGTTGACATGTTATATGTCTATTGATTTTGTCCAGCGTTGGAAGTAAGAGCTATATATATCAGATAAGTGTGAAATATTTATTAAAGATTTTAAGAATAAAGAATAGGGATTGATTTCTAATATTTTGTTATACCCCGTAAGTAACTAAATGGAGGTTAATTGCTCATTCGGGAAAATTATTGTGATTGAGGTGTATTTTAAATTTTATTAACCTATGGTGCGGGAGTATGGTATCAAGTGAATTTTCGCGGGTAAAAATTTAGTTGAAGTCGGGAGTCCTTAATTGGATTAAAATAGAAAA
>JAOTQJ010183221.1:0-63418 GCA_025642045.1 Solanum sejunctum | reverse complement strand
TAAGCTTATGGAACTAGTTTTTATGCATGTGATTCTCACGACTCTATTCATGCCATTATGGTCTCGTTCCCCAGTTCCTGGGGCGGTTATTATCATGTATATTTATAACTATATGTATGTATGTATATATATTACGAAGTAGCTTGGATACGGCGGGTCGATTTGTCTATGGGCTGGCTTTGTTTAGTTTGGAGACATAAGGAGCTGGGCTTGGGATATGTTGGCATCATGACGTGTGGGTGCTGGGCCTCATTTTCCTTGGCTCACGTGAGTGCTTGGCCGTTGTTCACCTCGACTCACTTATCGGGCATGATGACCTCTACACATTTCGATACGTGGGTGCTTGGCCGCTGTTCTCCTCGGCTGACGTATCTTATGACATGAGTGCTGGGCCGCTGTTCGCCTTGGCTCACTTATGCTACAATTAGGACTTGTGTTGGAGATTTTGGGGATTTGAAATTTCTGGTGTTATGCTGTGGTATGGCGTGAGTTTGGATGTCGCCATCGTTTCTGTTTGGTATGCATTATTTTGATATTCTAAATGAAGAATTATTTTGATGTTTGCATGCGGTTTGACTCATATATTTTTATTGGGATTATTACTCTCATTTATGTTTCGTACTTTTCGCTTTACATACTCGGTATGTATTTCGTACCGACCCCCTTCCTTCGGGGGCTGCATTTTATGCCCGCAAGTACTGACGCTCAGGCTACAGAGCCACCTTCTTAGGACTTCTGTCTACCGTTGAAGCGCTTCCGTTGCCCCAGGAGCAGATTTTTGGTATATACATATACACTCATATTCTATATTTTGCATTTATGTATATTCGAGGGTATGACAGGGCCCTGTCCCATCCTATGATCCAATTCGTATGTGTAGAGGTCTGTGGATACATGTGGGTGTGGGATATTGTATATGGTATGACCAGGTATCTATGATACATTTATTGGGCAGTTCTACCGTAGTGTTGACCTTGTCGACCCGCATATATATGTGTATTGATGTTTGCTGTATGCTGGGGTTGCTGTTTGCAGGTTTGGTTAGTCAGTAAAACAGAGGAAACTCTACCGAAATTTCAATAGATTCCTTAGCTATTATAGTTGGGAATCCAGTTGAGTGTTTGTCTGGGTTCCCAATCGACACTAATCACGGTCCCTGGGTTGGGTCGTGACAGTTACACCCAAGGTCTAGCTTAAGTCATGACAAATTTGTATCAGAGACCAAGGTTTTGAAGTATTTTAGAAATTCTGACATGCCGCATCAAATAAAGTCTTATTTCATGGGTATAAAGCGCACCATATCTATGAATAGGAGGCTATGAGACGTTTTAAAAAAATTGTCACCTCTTCTATGATTCATGTCATATAGTAGGTGTCCTAAGGCTTCTTAACTCTAACGACTGTTCTTTGCACTTTTCAAAAAATTCCTCCAAGAAGAGTACCAAAGCCAAGAGAAGTACGTGATAATAAGGATTAAGCTCCTCATGGAAGATTTGGAGAACAAGTCACAAATGCTAAGTTTGAAAGCACTATTTTTATATTGGACCGGGCTATGATAAACCAATCCTATCAAGGTGTGGTTTCTCCTCCTCCTCATATGCCTACCTCAGAAGCTAGAGTGAGGGAATGTTCTCGGATGAACCATCCTGAGTTCCATGGTTTGAAGGCGGATCAAAATGATCAAGAGTTTATTAATGAACTGTATGAGGTATTGGCTATGATAGGAGTGAATTCATAAGAAAAGCAAAAATGATAACATATCAACTTAAAAGGGGGTGGCCCACGTGTGGTTCACTCAATCGATGTCCCAAAGGGTGGATAAAGGTACAATTAATTGGGAAGACTTCAAGCTTCCATTCGTTGACCATTTCATCCCACTTGATCTTCGAGAGTGATATCGCTCAACCAGGCTATTCAAGGGAAGCAGGAGCAGTCATCATCAACATAATAACCCAATTGAGAGGTTGGAGTTGAATCCCACAGGAAATCATAGTTCAAGATAGAAGTGACTTGTTGGACTAAGTAATTGTAGGACTCGGGGGTTGCAATAATTAAAAGTAAGAATTGGACTACACAATATCTAATTAATGAATTAATCAACAAATAAAGGAAGATGTTGGGGATTTTAAAATATGGGAATTGATCTACTAGCTGGGTCTAAATGTTTGACTGAAAGAGTTGATAATGAGTGAATTATCTAGGTTGCTTGTAACCCATATTTAATTATGATACATGCGTGTTTCATATGAATCAACTATGAAATCATATGCGGACCGCCGAGGACAACGCTTGGCCTAAGAAGTCTCATCAAAGCCCCTAATACCTTGTCCATTAAATCCATGGCTGTGTACTTCAATTGAAACCCCAAGAAGTTTCTAGCCATTATATCTATTCCACACTCTAATCATTCCGATTAAGGTGACAATTAGAGATCTAAAGTAAAACCCAAGTTTGCAACCTTGTAATTATAGATTAAATATAAGAATGAATTTAAATTCACTCAAATCAACTGCAAATAAGTCACAATGTCAAAGACTTAATAGCTAAATAAAAAATCTATATCAATAACACACCCCTAACATGGGGGTTTAAGCCACACATGCTAGAAATTAAAGATCTGATACCAAACATAGCTGCTGCAGCCATGGGTAACAAGATTGAATAGAAAGTAGTTGATTATCACCATCCAATCTACTCCAATTTGCTTCTCAATAGCTTCAAAACCCTATCGCCCCTTTGTACTATAATAGGAATGTTCTATGGACTACTCTCTAAAAACTAAGAAGAAGAATATGTTATAATATGATATATGCAATGTCCTTTCTAAATTGCTTATGTGAAAGTTTGCGTTGTGAAGTGTCATTCGACGGTCAAGGCCGATCATCGCCAAGCTCTCTAGCAATGATCGAATATGCAGCTAACCACTTTTTCTCTGTATCTTCCCAAGGCTTCCTCTTTTGCAACATTAAGCAATGTCTTTTCACTCCACTGATTCAATACGGCGATTCGCCAAAGTTCCCATCATATTGCCTTCTCCTTAGAGTTTTGAGGCTTTGAGTGCTACAAATTTAGGCAATCTCTTGTACCACTCGATGATGCTCCAAGCATGATTTGCAATGTTGATCTTGACCATATTCTTGACTTGATCTAGAACCTTGGTTACTGCAATGCTAGACAATCTCTTTGAGTGTTCGACGGATCGCCTATTGGATAGGCGATGCCATTTTTCTTCATCTTTTTACACTTTTTGCCCTTTTCCAAGATTTTACTAAGTTTTATCCACTTATTCACTTTTAATCCCTTTTCTTGACATGGCACATACATATTTGTAGGAGATTGGAAATAATAGCATACTAAGGATAATGTTTCTTTGCAAGCTAGCCCCTAAATAAGTCTGAAATATAGACTCATCAATGCCCCCAACTTAAGCCTTTGCTTGCACTCAAGCAAATCAAACATCAATCAATCCAACTTTAGAGCTTGAAAGCAAGGCCATAGGGAGAACACATACATTTCCAAATTTTTCATCTTTTTTCGGACTTTCACAAGCCACTTATGTGACTTTGAAACCTCGAGAGATGCCTAAGGAGTAATCAAAACATGGATATGCTTACAATTGCTCATGTAGCTGTTGATCACTACTAAAGGCATCACCATTTTCCCTCACACCAAAGAAGGTCCTGAACACACAAGATTATGACATTTCTTTCAAAGGATCTTTTCAACTCTCACTCTCCCAAATGAGGAACAACATGTAAGCTTCAACCCATAGGCTTGCCCTTATTCTTAATCGGAGTTCACTTGACTTTCTTACGGACTAAGATCCCATAGAAATTTGTCAGGTACGTTTAAGATTGGGTAGGATAGTATATGGACAATAATGACTCGTCCTTCCTTAAACTCTATATGTTCTTTTCATCTTTCTTTATTTTTCTCCTTTTAACATCTCTTTTGCTTTTGAGTTATTATCCCAAGTGGCTCCCCTCTTTTCACTCTTTCTTATAATTTTTGGAGGGTCATCAGTTTTTGAGCATTTTTGTTTTTCAACTTTTTCTTTCATTCATTTCTAGGACTCCCCTCACTTTCTTTCTTTCATTTTTTGTCTTGTTTTTGACTCTTTTATAGGAGACACCCCCTTTTTTCTATTAATACCCCCAACTTAGCCTTTGACCACCGCTCAAGATTTGAAGGTAAAGGAGGGATCAGTAAAGAAACAGGAAGGAATTGTCTTTAACAAATATGAGTCAAGGTTACAAGGTTGTCAAAGAAAGGATCAAGGCTCAAAGGGGCTTCACTAAGGATTCATTTCATTATCAAGGAATGTCACTATGGTCAAATGCGATTAGTTGAACCAAAGAAGGCCTAAGGTCCCCTCCTAATCCAAAATCAACAAAGTTACTCCTCAGAGCAAATCGGGCAAGTTCTAGATGTTACAAAACATTCATTTAAATAAAATTCCTAATCCCACATTGGAAAAATGGATTTGTATTTAAATAATGACAATACACTTGCAATTTTTCGATCATCGCATATCCAAGCTCAATTGCTCACATAGTCAACTCAAGATGCCTCAAATTCATGCATGAACTAATTTATCAAGAAAAAATTAATTAGAGAGTTATTATATGCTCCTTGTTCATAGCACCATCCGAATTAAAGATATGGAACATCGATTCTTGGATTGCTAAGGACTAGAGACTCGATATTAACAAGGTTTGCCAAAATTCAAGGACATCATTTGCAATCATTCATCCATTCAACTCAAAAAAGAGGAAACAAAGTAAAAATAGCAAAATAAGTACTAATCTATTACAACCCAAACTAAAATATTTTTACAATCCAAAAAAGTTAAAAATTATCTCAGTATCCATCAATGCATCAAACATCAAAGTAAACACCATTGTCTCATCCCATTCATAACAAAAATTAAAGTATTAATCTTCCAAAAGATAGAGAACTCTGCATGCTCATCCCATCCTAAGAAATAAACATTGCCTCAATATGTAAGGACAATAGAGATTAAGCATAAGCTAAAGAAGTGAGTATGAGAATACTCCTGTTAGAGCAATCCTTCTGCAGTGGTGGTCAATCAAAGGCCGTGTGTGCTCAGGATCACTCACACTGGATGTACCTGTCATAGACTTGTCTAGGATGGATGCTGCTTTCACAATGTCCATAACTTGGCTCTCCATCGAAACTAGCACTATGGTCCTCTTGGTTAGGCTCCGCTCCTGTTGTCTCTTCATCAATCTCTAGGGTGCTTACCTCCTAAGTCTCTTTATCGCTATCATCTAAAACATGTTCAATTCACCTAGGTCTCTTAACTATTATCACCTAAAACATTTATACTCAATTCATCATTAGGGACTACAACTCTATCCACTTTGAGTGGATCTTCTAGCCTATCGAAGAAAGTGCTCAAGTCTGTGGGCCAGAGGGTTGTCACCTCTTTCTTCAACAAATCAAGAGCAACTATTATAGTTGATGTTTTTGCACTACCACCAACTACTTTCTCAACCTCTTCATCTGTATCTTTTAATCTAGCCAACTTTTTCCTATGGTCATCAATCATCGACTTGAGTCTATCCATCCTTAGTTTGTGGGCTTCCATTAGCTCTCACTATATTGTCTCAGCCTCAACATATGGCCTCAAAGACTTGGCTATAGCTGACTCAACTAGCTTAAGCATAGATTACTCAACTCTCGTGGCTCGAAGATCGGCTACTTCGGCCAACTAACCAAAAGCAAGAATAGTGGCCTTAGTGAGTGGGGTTGGTCAACTGTGGCTTGTGCCTCTATTTGTGCCTTAGTGGATAGAATAGGAGTATAAAAGAAGTGTAAAGTCGGGGAAAGAAAAGTTATACCTGCCTTTGCACCTAGCTCTACATCTCCAAACTCGAGGGCCTCAACATCAACTACTTGCATTTTGTCAGTCGGCTTCTTCCTAGCCCTGTCCTCTTCATCCCTTAAGAACTCAGCCTCAATTTATCGAATGTCATGGATACTGATGGATTTACCTCTATATCAATATTTTTGTTCCTAGGAACTCCGTCCCTTTCACATAAAGTATGATGCAGTTGGGAAATGGCAATAAGGTCTAAACTTGCTTCGCCCTCGTTACGATTTCTAAGGTAATAATTGCGTCAAGATTTAGTTATCGACAATCCATCATACTCCCAACTAATGCCACCTTGCCCTGTCAAAGTACAAACTCATTTTGTGATCACATCAAGTTGCTGCTAATATACCTAAATCTCGTCGGGATGTTTATTTGCTTTTTTTCAATAATAGCTCCCTGCTATAACCATAAGGGAGTAGAAATCCCAATCGTCGGAGCTAACCAAGCTTTTTTATCATCAAGTACTTGGATCTTCATCATCTCTTCCATGTTATTTTTGTCTCTATGTGCACATCCCAGAACATCATTGATATCAGTTTGACTTCATGGGACTTGCACACCCTGACCCTCCATACAATTAAGGGGTTTGAGCAATGACTTTACCCTACTTTTGTTCCGTGGGATAACATTGTCATAGGCCTCATAGAATTGATAGACCAAGGTGGGCACATATAGGTCCCGAGATTTAGTGAACACTTAGAAGTTGTGAAACTTAAGAGTTCCCAAACCTCTGGGTATCTATCAATCACACCATCAGTTGATAACTATTTCTCTCTAGGATTGTTCTCTGCCCCTCTGCCCTAAGTCTGTCTAAGTTTCATGGGGTTGTTATTTACTGTATCTTATAAGATGTCTGGAGAAAAGGATCATGAATGGCTTTAGACCTAGCCTAACTCCGATGCCCTTTTGGACTTGGCTTCGAAGTAGGCGTCTTAGAAGTTTTGGATCTTTCTTCCTTGTCCTCTGAAATAGTCCAGGTTACATTGAGGGGTTCATCCTCATTACTAGTGGTTTCTCAGTGCTTAGTGACTTTTCTTTTTCTTTTTCCTTACACCTTTCTTTAAGGTCCTTGAGGTATTCATTCTGTTCTTTCGAGAGCTATAGCAACTTCTCTAGATACCCTTGATCTACCTCGAGTGGCCTGCCCTATAGGTTTCTTCATTCCTACATAGGATAAACTCTAAACATCTTATGAGTAGAAGTTGTTAAATAATTAAGTGCAAAATTTGATCATAAGAGAATCATTAAGGTGATCAAGACTGTTTGACCACAGGACAAACTCTGTGATTCACCGAACTGATGCTGCGATCAAATAGACTCTCGCCTTTTTGCACAGGTTTTAGACTTTAGGATACTACTACTTTTAGCCATACTCATGAACATTTTATGATTCACCGAATTAACTTAGTAATGAAAAGGTCCATTGCCAAAAGTTACAGCAATCAAATCATAAAGATCAATCAATTAAGGTGATGCATGTGATCATTAGGCACATTATTGAGTTGGCTGTGCCGAAGGTGATTGGTATGGCCCTTTATACATTCACTCAAAATTCAACAATTTTATTCCAAGAATATGGAAGAGCATTACACACTAATCTATAGTCACACATCAATGCATGCTCATCTATCTATTATCATAATCACAAGGTTTTCATAGTTATACACTTAATCAAGTAATGTCTTACCCTTAAGAATGATGTCATCCAATCTATCATTAAGCAAGTTAACTTTACTTAAATGAGTTTAAGGTTACTCAAACTTACCCATAGCCAATAAGAACAATCACTCCAAACAAGCAGGCATTTTTAATCAAGCATTCCCATGATCATGACACTATCTCAAGTGAAAATATTCAAGCATAATGACAACTATGAAATTGAGACAATACCCACAGACATTCTACTATTGGGAAATAAATCACTCATTCATAAACCTATCCCAAATCATAGGTACCACCGATTTCGACATACATAGAGAGGATCAAAACTCGTAATAAAACACTCATTCATGAAGTACAAGGTTTTTGCATCACTCTAAAGATATACTCACTCAGTTTCCAACAAGATTTCAAGCAATAAAGCATGATTAACATATTCACAAACCCTAATCAACATTATTATCAATGACATTCTTCCAAAAGAATTAAAAGAAGGGCCAAAAACATACCTCTTTAATGGTGAGACACAACGAGAATCCTCTAAGATGCTTTGGTGATGAATATTCATCTTCTTTGTGAAAATTCCAAAGAAAAAGCAAAAAAGGGGTTTGGCGTGTAAAATGAGTGAAAAAGAGGAAAGGTGGAAAGCGAAAGGAACAAGACATTTGAAAAGACTTAAGTAGGTCGGTGAGCTATGCATATTTGGCAATACCATACCACACTATTTAGCATATTCGACGCAACGCCAAGTGTTCTAGGGACCACCCTCTTTTGCATTATGTATATCTTTCCTTCAACCTTGAAGTGCTATGAAATTGACCATTGGCCATTGGTTTTGGCGATTCACCGAGTTTCTATTTAGTCCACAAAATTCGACAGCACCTTTGGAGTCATGAGATGACTCGAAAGGCAGTCAAACTAATGGTCACCCTTCTTAACTCGGGGATACATTGAGTGGTTGCATTGATCGCCTTTTTAACTTTCCACTCCCAGTGCTTCTCTTTTTCAATCCTTCACATATCAACAATTATTATTTAAGACTAAAAGCAGTAACTACTCACCTTGGGTTGCCTCCCAAGCAGCGCCTTAGTTAATATCATGGCACGATATAGTTCCTCTTCTTCAATAAGTCACTATAGATTGGCTCATCACTGACAACATTTTGGGATCATCTCCCGACTTCAGAATTTTTCATGTATTGAACACTACTTCTTCATCAGTCACTCTAAACTTAAGATATCCACTCTCTACATCCACAATAGCTCATTTGATGGCTAAGAACGGCTTACCTAAGATAATTGGCACGTCATATCCACCTCATGATCTAATATCACAAAAATTAGTAGGAAGAATGAATTTGTCCACCTTCAATAATATATCATGTAAAATCCCAATTAGTTATTTAATGGATCGTTTAATAATGAGTTGCTGCACTGTCATCGGTGAAGGGGTCTCTAACCTCAATTCTTCAAATATGGCTAGGGGCATGAGGTTTATACTTGCTCCCAAGTCACATAGGGCCTTACTGAACCTTGAGGTTCCAATGGTGTATGGAACAGTGAATGAACTTGGGTCTTCTTTCTTTACTACCAACTTGTGTGCTAAGATTGCACTATAATTATGACATTCTTTGATTATCTCACTCTCAAAAGTTCGCTTCTTTGCGACCAACTCTTTCATGAATCTAGCATAACTTGGCATTTCGTTCAATGCTTCGACAAGTGGAACATTTATTGATAATGAGTTGAACATAGAGATTAATTTTTAAAACTTTGCATCCTTCTCTTTCTTCTTCAATCTCTAAGGAAAAGGAAGATCAACATTGACTTGAGGTGTTTTCAACCTCACAACTGGATTTGCATTTTTGGAGAATACTTTCTTAACATTCATAATATCATCCCCACTCTTCTCATGTTTTTCACTCTCAGGATTGCCAAGATCATCACCATCTTCAACCTGGGCTTCATATTCATCAATTTTAATAGTAACTTCACCTTCTTTTTCTTCCTATTCATTCGTCCTTCTTCAATGACAAGTGATAGCTTCCACTTCATTTGAGCCCTCTTCAATAACAAGTGATGGCTTGGTACCTTCTACCACTTTCCCACTATGCGTAATAATGGTTAAGCATTTTTGATCATTTTCTTCGGGATTGGCCACCGTGTCACTAGGTAAACCTCCTTCTGGATATTGGTTTAGACGAGCTGATATGTTTCTATCATGACCCAAGCCTAGGTCCTAGATGTGACATGGTGAATGGGATCCCAAAGGGACCCCAAACAAGCCTCTTAACATATCATTACACATCCTCGTTCGTGGAAACAAGTAAACAACAACAAGAGAGCATAAAAATAAGGGTAAGAGACTAAGGGGAAGTCTTTCATAGCATAAAATAATCAAGAGTCAAGATAAGTCATAGTTCAAAGCATGATTATGTTACTTGTCCAACAATACCTCTAAACTTAGAATTTAGTGGGGGCCAAGACACTTTCCGGGTTCACCCTCATAGTCAAAAGCATTTAATAGGAGAAAGCGAGTATTTACATAACATAAGATCAAAAGATATCATCCCCAGAAGTTGAGGACTCACCAAGCTTGCTTCTAGAGATAGTACTAGCCAAGTGAAGGAGGAAGATGATCAAGTGTAGCTCTGGTTCCTACATGGTAACATCATATAGGCATAGAGTATGCATTCGTACGTTTGAATGCACTAAATATGTAGGATGAAATGCAATCCAACAATAGATAGGCAACATAATCAAAATGCATAATTATAAGCAATGAATGAGCATCATAACAATATGACATGCCTGATCCATGCTTGAAATAAAACATTCTTCTATAAAACATATTACATATGTACGAAAAGACCATCTTTATAGACCAAGTAAACTAGTACTTGGAATCCAAGGCATGACCACCCCCTTAGGAAGTGATTGAGGAATTTACCCCTTAATTAGTACATAAGAATACCACCCTCCATCATAGTGGTCAAGGTATATACCCCTCAATATGGTAGATGAGCATGAACACCTCCCCCCTATCAAAGTGATTGAGGAATATAACCCCCAATTGGTAGATGAGCATGACCACCTCCCATCAAAGTGATTGAGGAATATACCCCCTAATTGGTAGATTGGCATACCACCCCCATCATAGTGGTTGAGGCATAACACCTCCTCAACTAGGTGTGGTCAACTTACAACACTGCAGATACTTTTCATGAGATCAAAACATACATATATTCCTTTCATCATCATAAAGTCACTTAACTCATATGCCATGCATTAGACCTTCAATGTCTCAAGACTCTATAATCGAACATTTTATCAAACACTTGGCAGGTGTGTAATGCTAGTACAAAATTATGCAGTTCAAGAGTAAAATCATGTGAGAAAAATCAATGTAAAACCACCCGCTAACACTTGGTAATACCCTTATGCAAAATACATCAAAACCGTTCATCAAATCACATAATGTATCATAGATTCATAGCTTAAAACATGCTTAAACAGTCATATTTTATGAAACCCCTGCATAGTTTAAATCAACTTTCATAGTAAGAGATACCCATATATAATCTAACTTTAAATCATGTAATTTAGGTAAAAAAGAAGATTAGACACCATGGTAGAAAGGTCCCAATGGTTTAAATCCATATACCTCAACTTTGGAGATTTCTTGATGAAGATTTGATTGATAATTTGAAGTTTGAATGAATTTCTTGAATCCGAAAATGAGTTTGAAATACTTGAATTTGGGTGAAATATTTAGCTAAATGTTAGAGAGGGTTTTGGGGAATGTCTTGTATGATATGAAGTTGAAATAAGACTAAGTATAGGTGCTTTTACATGTAGGAAGACTTAGGCCCAAGACCCCAAAGCCTTGGACAGAAATAAGAAAACTGGCAGCAAAATACACTACTCTGCGATGGCTCCGCGATTTCCACTGGAAGTTGAAATATTTGGAAAAAAGGATTTTGCTATGGTTGCTCTAAAATCAGGGTTAGACCCATTTTCCACTTAATTTTGCCCTCGATCATGAATATGAAGTTGAATTTTCTATATCACGTATGAATTTTGAGATATATGAAAATTATGAATTTGGACATTTTTGAGGCACATTTTTAGGCACTTTTTGGGCGTTTCAGTTTCCTAGTTGAGTTTCTATATGCTTATTAGATGTAGAATGTGACATCATTATTTGACTCAACTGAGAAAAATCAAACTTTATTATCAGAGGCTTCCACTTTGTTCATGATTCAGGTGAGCATATCTACAACATGAAGATTCTCTCGATTCACCAAAGGGCTAACAGCTTTCACCCTATCATAAGGTGGCACATACCTATATCCATCACGGTTCTAACCCCCAACTTGAGATTTGTCAGCCCATGTACGATCTCTCCATCTGGTGTTATTATTCCAACCTTAATTCAAAGGTGGCCTTAGAAACGTTTGACGAGAAGCCAAAATTTAGTTTCCCATATAATTTACCTCCTCGTTGCAACCACCTTCAAATGATGCACCATCATACATCACATCCCCAACATCTTCCAATGCATTCACACAATTATGATTTTCTCCCATGACATGCTTAGTCAAAAGATTAAGCTGGGTTACCTTTTTAGGCATGTTCTCATCCCTCTCTTAAACCTTAGTGAGCTATTCCTTGGATGGACCCCTGTGCCCTAAAGGTACCATGTCATATCTCGTGTACCACGTTTCATTAATCTTTGTCATTCCATCTAGGAGGTCACAAGCTTTAGTGAACTTTTATTTCATTAGGTTTCCTCTCACGAACTGATCAGCTACTCATTTGTTAACTACGTCGAGGGTTATATAGAAGTATTACAAGAGCATATGGTCCAGAATTCCATGGATTGGAATAAGAGTTTTCGAAATTGGAGTTATGTTTCATGCAATGGGTCACCTTTCAGCTGCTTGAAGTTATCAATACTTCTTCTCAACTTCATCATCTTTGGGGGAGTGAATTCAAGAAAGGCATTTTGCAGCTCCCCCCATAAAGTAAAGAATCATGACATAGCTCCGGTAGCCACCTCACTGCCTCTCCAGTGATAGAAAAAGGAAATAGCCTCAGTCAAATGACTTCTTGGCTCACTCCCCTAAAATTCAATGAGATCCACACATCAACAAAGTTCCTTAGGTGTTCATGAAGATCTTCATGGACAAGTCCTCTGAACAATCCCCTTAGCTGGAGGAGCTACAACATAATGCTTGTTACGTGAAAATTAACTCCTCCAGCCAATGGGGATATTTGGATGGCACTTGTATTTCTCACTTGGTCCTAGTTAACACCTTGCATATCATTCATATCCCCAATATTCTTGCCATGGATACTCTGATCATCCTCCATTTTGACACCTATATTTTAATAGCAAAAACAATATAACAACAATAAAAATAACTCTAACTATAAGAATGAAGCTTAACAAACACTTCTATTATGGATACGCTAACTCCTCGGCAATGATGCCATTTTTGATGTTGCTCAACCCAGCTACTCAAAGGAAGTATGGGCAGTTAGCATCAACATGATAACCCAACTAAAAGGTTGGGGTCGAATCCCACAGAGAATCATAGTTCAAGATAAAAGTAACTCGTTGGAATAAGTAATTGTAGGATCTAGGGGGTTGCAATAATTAAAAGTAAGGGTTGGATTACATAATATTTAATTAACAACTTAATCATCAAATAAAGGAAAATGTTGGGCATGTGCAAATATGAAAATTGATCTACCATGTGGGTCTAAATATTTGACTAAATGAGTTGATAATGAGTGAATAGGATAGGTTGATTATAACCCATGTTCATCTATGATATATGAGGGTTTCATATGAATCAACTGTGAAATGATATGCGTACCACCAAGGAAATGCTTGGACTAAGAAGTCTCAACAAAATCCAAAATACTTTGACCATTTAAATCCATGGCTCTGGACTTCAACTGAAATCTTGTAAGAACCCAGACTTTGTGTGACCTTAATAGTTCTTGGAAATTGGTTCTGAAAAGGTTTTGACCAAGGGGACACCTTATGTCACCCCCAAAGGCTGTGTGACTCACCATGGCCCATGTAGAGGAGCCTTGAGGTGGCCTTTGGCCTTATGTGTAGAGTGTTGGCCTTAACTTTGGAGTTCAAGACTAAGGTGCATACCACATGAACCACACACAGTCCGTGTGGCAATTTATGGAATGTGAGATGGCATTTGTGATGTAGCCTTGGCCTTGAAACCCATATTTTAGCCAAGGCACTTCACATATGAACCTCATATGGTCTGTATAACCATCACGTTTCGTATGGGCGTTGATGTGGCAATTTTCTAATTATGGAATCACCATCTCAGGACTTTGTGGAAGGCCATATGGTCTGTATGCCTTCAAACGGACCATATGCCCCCCATATGGCACCCTTGGCAATATTTAAGCTTCCATTTCATTAATGGCATTCTTGTAATTTTGGCAACTCTCAAGGATGTTTTGTAACTTTCTATGCTATCTAAGACATCCAGATAATCTATACCCATCTCCTCTCATTCAAATTCATTCAACACTTGGCATTTATTCAAGCTTTCTTAGAAGAACTCCCCTAAAGTGAACCTTGGAGGATTGTGTTGAAAATTAAGGAAAAGGCTATCTCTTCATCAAATCCCTCTTGTTTCTTCTTATGTAACTAAGGCTTGTGAAATTTATTCATGGTCCCTTTCAACCACGTAGACCCGAACTCTTTTACTTTGATTTTTATAAAATTGTGCTTACTTTAATTATAGGTTTTTAAGATTATTGTGTATTTGGTTCACTTGAGATATGTACTATGTTTTATTGTTGATTTTATAGTGAATTAAGGCCTAATATGTTGAATTGTATGAATATTATGAAGATTTTCATATGCATTATCCCTTTAAAATTTAATCTAAGCATGGGTAATCTAAACTATGATTTGAATGTGAATTTTACTTATGGATTTACTTGAATTTCATATTGTATTGTTGATTTAAAATTGAATCTCTAGTGCCCATTTCGATTCTCATATCATTCATTGCATATGCATATATAAGCATTGGATTTTGATGAAAATGATTCAGTGGGATAAGTCAACATATGTTTATAAAAATGACTCATGAGTTAAGTTCACATATATAGTTAAGAGAGGAATGTGATCACATGAATGTCTATGATATGGCTCCTTGAGAAATGTCGGGTGTTTACACTACATTGGAAATTGTGAATGGGCTATTCCTATGCATGAAAAGTATGATATGAACTATAATAGGGCTTTTTAGCCCAAGTATGAATGATTATGAAGAATGTTTGGCTTATAAGCCCAAGTATGCATTAAAATGATTTGAAAAGACTTGCACCTCTTTTGAAAGCATATGTACATATATGTATTCTTGTGGAATGATGAATTAGCACCGATGAGATTGGAGGCTTCAGGGCTATCCCTAAGGGTCCTCTTTCTCTCTCTTGAAATATGTTCAAGCATAGGTATTTCATATGGTAACCCTTACTGAAATTAGAGGCCCATAAGGTGCAGTTACAAAAATTGTGAGATTGTATGAAAATTCTATCTGAAATGGGAGGCAATGAAGGTTCTGAAGTGGGAGGCCTGTAAAGAGAAGTATGGTTTATTTTTGGCAAGTAAACCACATCTTTTACCAAGATTGTCATAACTCGTGCCTACGACCTAGGAGTGACATGGAAAATGAGAACTTGAGAGTCCCAAAACAAGCCTCATTGCATCCATATACACATCATTGATTTGGAATAACATCAATAAACAACAAGCACATAGTTATAAGGGAAAGAGGATTTGAGCTCAAGTTATGGGGATGTCATAGGGATAGGGATTTGCATGGATTCACATAACACATAGCACATTAGAACTAAGGGACGAGTAAGTATGACCCATGCTATGGGGGATAGAAGGGACATATGACTTTCTACATTTCCATATCACATCATGATCATGTTATCATAACACTAATATCATAAGATAGAAGAAATATAGTCTATATGACCAACAGGCATAACACCTAACAAGCCTGTACATAGAGTTTACATGATGTCCAATAATGTCTCTACATCATAGAATAGGACAGGTGCCAAGACATGTCCTGGCTCAACCTCAAAGTAAAGACATAAAGTAACATAGCATAATAGGTAGATAGAAGGTGGTATTGTTTTTAGAGTAAAGGACTCAATACTATTAGTCTCATAATCCAACTTAACCGTCAAGAGGTGGATGAAGATAATCTTCGATCTCTACATGGTTATATCATATAGGCAACAATATGCGTTAGTATATTTGAATGTACTAAGTATGTGGGCATGTAAATACTTATAAACATTTTAACCTGCAATCAATGTTAGATGACAACAACAAACATATATACAAGGAAATATATAAGAAAAAATAATAAATCTATATGCCATGACTTCATGATGCATGAATGCCATAATACTTAAGCATACGAGGATGTAATCCTAATAGACATAAGACCAAACGAGCTATTATGTGGAAGTCTGTTGTCTCCCTCACGCTAGATAAAGGGGTGATCTACTTGTCAAAGGTAGATCTTATCATAATCATTCCTTAAAGGGGCATTATCAAGAACCTATATTTGGCACATAGTCATGAGAAAGGAGACTTTATATAAGGACCCCTTGGGTTGAGCCTCCACCTTCAATCTCATTCGGTGCTAAGTCAATATTCCATGAGAATACATATACATATATGTGCTTAATAGGAACATATGTCTTTTTAAAACATAACAATGCAGATTTAGGTTTAAAGGTAAAATCACATTTCATAATCATGCATACTTTAGCAAAAAAGACAAACCATACTTCAATTCATACTACATGCATAGGAATAGGTCATACATACTTATACATGATGGCGTAAACACCCATAATTGCTTAAAATAATATCATAGACATTATGTGATCACATGTCATGTCATGACCATTCTTGCTTGAAATCATAGTTCATAATCATAATTGGTCTTAGCTCACATCATAAATCTCATGAAAATCAATGTTCATGCATGCATATGCTATGAGAAATGAGAGAATGACATGGACAATAGAGATTAATAGTTAAAATAGCATAAAAAGATGAAACCATGCTTAAATCATAAGGAAATCAACAAGTAAAAACATAAATAAGACCAATTATGCTTACATTCATAAACCAATGAGACATGCATATTCAAGCCTTTATAAATAAATTTAATCCAACATATTATGGCTAAAATCATAGTACAAACATCAATTAAACACAGTCCATAACTCAATTTAATCAAATTAACACTAATTTAAAATTCCCAAATTCAATCAATAAATTAAGAGGTAAGAAGCTTTTGGGGTCTTCATAATTGAAAGGAATCATGAATCAATCACTCATACCTTGAATAACTAGAAGAATTAGGATGAAATTGACTGAATTGAAAGCCCACTTGAAATTCTTGCTTGAATCCCCATAGTAGACTTTGAAAAGAGAACTAGGAATTATATTCTTGAGCTTGAGTGAATAATGAGAGTGAATGACTGTAAAGAGTGAGCATAATATGATTTAGGTGCTTAAGATAGGTACCAAGATCCTAAAAGACCTTTAGAATAAACCAAAATTATGAAAGGATCATTAATGAAGCGGACTTTAAAAAGTGTCCAGGGTCCCCATAAAACTGCACCATGGACCGTACAAATGTTCATTGACCATACAACAGTCAGTGAAAGTGTATCCTTTGACACTTAGAAAAATTTAGTCCAAGGGTACTTTCACTGAAGGCTTCATAGTCCATACAAATGTTCTATGTACCAAGTTCCGAGATGGTACTTTGACACTTAGAATCATATTTTAGAGATGGGTCCTCACGAGATCCCACAACAATCGTGGTAGGTTGCTTGACTCGTACAATAGTCCGTGGTAAGTGAATTAGCTGCACAGTTGCTTTCAGGCCAAGAGAACCTACAATGAGCCACTTTCATGACCAATGGTGAGTACCATCCTAAAGGTCCGGTTCCTAACAAATGTTCCCAAGGAGGGATACTATAACACCATAGATCTTAAGATAAGACCCGAGTCATTCCTCGTATGCATATAGGCTCAACTTATATGACTCTAAGGTAGGATAGATTTCTAGGTATGAAAAGTTTATTACATATAGTTTGGGGTCATAAGGCTTCTCTTACATCAAGCCAAGCACAAAGGATTCCAATCGGATGAGTTTGATATGATTTCATGTAAGGGTCAAATTCAAATAATTATATCTTTTAGCACATAATGAATTAGGTGGCCTACTACATATCATATTTTAGTGATGTTGCCCAAGCTACACTTTTTTTTGAAGGTTAAAGTGGTCGTCAAGATATATAACCTACACAGCTTAGGGTTGAATCTCATAGGGAATATGGTAGAATTAGAGTAATTTCAAGTAAGTCAAGTAAATTAACCTATTGATATCCTGAAAGGGGGCAAATTTTGTAGTTTGTAGAAAGTAGACCAAAATTAGAACAAGTGTTGTGAAAGCAGTGAGAGAAGTAACTAGGGTATTGTGTTACCAATGATTCCCTAACTTGGTATTATCAAATAACCATAATCTTTTCTAGTGTGTTGCATACAAAATAGTAAGTTAAGTTTACCAAAGCCTTTGATGGCGAGAGATAACTTTTACTATGTGAATTCACCCATCCTGGCAGTGTGACACCAGTGTGACACCACTAACCCTTACCTATTGTCCCAGTACAACCTCCCCTTGATTGGACGAGAAGAAATCAATCAAATCTAGGTAATTAATATATTTTTCTTATTCATTACTACCTTAATCAAGTCAGTAAGAAGATAGGTGAGTTATAACATTGGCCACCATTAAAAAGAAATCAAAACAAAGTGAATTAATTAATACATGCATGTACACTTTTGAAGAATTACGAATTATCTAGTTTTACCTTTCTAGTTCTTCATAGTTCGCACAACCCTAGTTGTAGATTTAGCTATGTATAATCATTGTAGATGCAAGAATCATGATATGGAATAGTATAATTAAGCACTTACAAAGGTAAATTTAAGAACAAGAAATCCCAAACTCTTCACAAGAAATCACAAAGTATTGATTAAAATCACAAAGTTATGTTCCAAGTGTTTCTATGAATTTCTCTCTTTATTTATGGATGTTGTACTTTGTTCTCCACCTAAAATAAACTAAAAAAACCTATTTATAATAACTAAAATGCAAGTCAAAAATAAAATAGAAAAATTATATTTGGTAGGCAATACGGGCAGAGTTACCGGCCATACTAAGTTTTACGGACCGTAGCTAGGCTTCGTAGTCTTCAATCTTGAAAATTGGGACAACTTCTAGGAGACCTTTTTATAGGTTGTATTCAGACTTACGACCCATATAGGATTTCATCTAACAAATTTCTAGAAAATCCCAAAAAATCTGACTCTCAAGGCACGAAACCTGATCCATGACTCCTACAAAATTCCATGACTTGTCTGACAGCTCGTGAATACAACTTCAAAAAATGTATCATTCACTAGATCTCAATCACGAATCCACTCTATAGCTCGTGTTAGTTTCCACGTCCCATAGAGTGCTTCTTACATCATCAAAAATGTAGCAATTGCAACACTTAGCGAAAATCTATCCAAATTATGTAATCCTGAAAATTAAACACAAAAATACATAAAATCCACTAACATCGCTTCAAGAACACACAAAATTCCAAGTTTTAAGCATCAAAAGAGTTGTATTTTGCCAACACATCAACACCCTTACCTTAAAATTATTGCTTTTCCTTAAGAGATGAACTCAATCTACATAAGCAGTATGGTAACACAGACAACTCAATCTAATGGCACATATCACCTCCAAATCTAGCACAATTAGCTATCAAACAAACCAATGCAGATTAATATGTATGGTAATGCAACTATGACAAACAAGGTCACCACTGATAAGCAACAATCATTGAAATAGCCTATACCCAATAGTGTAATGCAAGTGCCCTCATAAAAAGGAGTCTCATATCCTACTCATGATAGAATTTTCAGATTCAATGCTTGGGACTAAATAAAATTACTCACACTCATAACATATATTCAAATATCATGCTTAATACCTTATGCTTTCACTTATACTCATAACTATGACCTCTCGACTACTTGGGCTAGGATCACTATAGGATTTTCTTAGATTGTAAGGCATGCTCATGGGGTTTGGTATGTTTGGGAACAAAGTGACTAGTGGCCCTCCTTGACACTGTGTTTCTACACTTTAGCCCTACTAATACTGTCATTTTTCAATTCATTCTCCCTTTCTCCTAGTTTAAACTTTTCTGGGTGCCTTTCATTTTTAGCTCATTATTTAGGCATCCATTCATTTTCCTGCACCAGTGCACATTTTAATCCCTTTTTCCTATATCACTAGGTTCCACCCTATTTTGTGTGATTACGCTTATACCAGCCACCCTCAACTTAGGTTTGTGGCCTGAGTCGAAGTGCACAATATCAAACCTATGAACCAGAGCCACTTTTGGTAGCCACCCTCAACTTAAGCTTTTCTTTTGCCTTAGTCAAAGTGCACAATATTCAAGGAAAGACCAAGACCAATTTCAGGATCTCACATTTGATAAGGCTAGGTTACTTAGGTTTTTATAAAGAGAAGGGTACATACAAGGTTCAAATATTGAGATCAAGGGATACATTACACATTTGGTTGGTCATTTAGTCTAAGGGACTAATATGAACAATGGCCTAAGATCCTCCACCAACTAACCTACAATCTTAGTCAGAGTAACAGGGCAAGTTCTAAGTTGAAGCATAGTATAAGAATTAAGCAAAGAAATCTTACACACACATGACACTGATTACACTATCAATACAAACTCTCATATCATTCTCTCATCATAATTAACCCTCATTTATCAGAACAAGCACTGCCAGCAATCAATATCACATGATTGTTATGAAGACTACCTAACAAAATTTTGATGGGTATCAATTCTTATACAAAAATTAACATATATCATCAACTTCATTATTACAAGCTACTAATACTACATATACATCCTAAACTTACTAGTTCAATAGAAAATAAATGTCCTTAGGGAAAGAACATAGGTAAGAAAACCCCTCGGACTCAAAAGTTAGGATTGTTATAGGCCATAGTTACTCAAACATCACTAAGGCCTATAACTACCCACACCCCATTGAAATAAGTTTACATTATCATCAATGCACAAAATCTAATAGTATCAAAGCATAGGGGTCAAAAAATATACTTGGGCACCTAAGCGCTAGTATGTGGCTTAGTATGACCACCCTCAACCTGCCTGGTGGTCTCCTCAGTAGTGGCAGCATGTCTATAGGGTCCATCACCCATCACAATCTCTATCTTACATATCTATCATATCGCCTCATCCTGCATGGAGCACAGTCGTACAAGCTCAAACTGCTCCTCCTCTGTCATCCTCACTTCTAGCCTTATGGAATCTAGATCATCAGTGTGGGGGCACTTTTTGAGTGAAGAGAATGGTGTATCCTTTAGGGAAAACATGCCAACATCATATTAGTGGGATTAGCTGGTGGAAGAATAATCAGTGCTACTACTGTTTCCCTCATCTTGGAGAGGAGTTACAAGATCTCCATTTGAATAGTTGTCATGTCTACAGGCTGGGATAACCTAAGGCTCTGCTCTACTTTCCTCTCAAATGCATCAATATGGTTATGTACTAGTGTGAGTTTATCTTGAATAGCCATAACACAGTACGTCTGTATACATGTCTCAGCCTCTGAAATGGCCTGGTGAACCTAAGGTTGAATCTGCTATAGTAACTGAGTCAACTGGGACTTAGTGTGTGGTTGCCTCTACTCAAGGGATTAAATGGATACCGATGACACGTATATCATGCCAATGGGTACTAACTTTAAGCACAACCTTTGGTGCAATAGTGGTAGTTATGGGAACCCTCTCTATGCCAGTCTCGATTGATAGGAGCCCCTCAATAATGGGGGCAGCAGTGATGGAAGAAGATGGAGACTCAGACGGAGGCTTTGGCGAACATCTTTGGCATCTAGACTGGAGGGTGTAGTGCTCATTAGAGGGTCACCAGATTCTCATCAGCCTTATCAAACTTGCATCCAATATCCTCTAAACCTCGGTCAAAGAGTCCAAGTGAAGAAGGATCTCCACCCCTACAGCTATATAGAGTCAGTATATGAAACACAAGAAAGGAATGGAGTGGAGCTCTTCAGAGTTTCCTCATGGATTAGCACCGTAATCAGGTGAGCGCAATCTATGTCATAGCTAGGCAAGATGCTAGTAACTAGTATCGTGTGTTCTGGCATTAAGGTATTATCCGCAGGTGTGGGCCAAATCCATAATCTTACCACAACCAATGAAAATTTACTAGTTAACTAAGGAATGCCTTCATTATGGGCTCTGATGAAGTAGATACCACTTCAGGATCCTAGCCCTACTCAATAATACGATCGGCTACCCATCTCATCAAAACAGCCTTGCAAGCCAAAGCTATTATCAAGAACTTGTCCTAAGGTTGCCCCAATCTGTGGTCAAACTTAGGTGTGGTCTTGGGGCCCTAAGCATATGGAAGATGGTGGCATCTGATATTGCAACCTATACTCCCCTCACCTTCTTATGTGCCTAATAAGTTAGAGTGAAGGGTTTCTTCCCCTTAGGGAGAAAATCCAAGATAGTGGCAGCACAGGATACAAAGAATCTCAAACCATCAGTGAGAAGTACTTCCTTGATGGTGTTGTCAGGCACTAGAGTCTGTATCAGGCAATGATAACTTGGAGCCAAGGGATACTATCTAGCCCTAAGGTGATAATCCGAGGCTCCTCGAATATAGAGCAGGCTGGTTGGCCCCACTCATCCTATTATACATTATCCTAGTAGATCCACTCCATGTCTCGTATGCACCATCGATTATATAAGGCATTTAGAGGTGAGGGTGGTGTTTGGGATGTTGAAGATGACTCAAAGCCTGACTCCTCTCTAGATCTAAACTCGAATCCCTTTCTGGAGAGAGTCATCTGTATCAAAGTGTTGTCCCTATCACCTTCCGTGTTAGACTGGAGAAGGTGGACCACAATGGCTTAAGTCTGGGTCTGTCATAATTGTCTAGGAGTAGCCCATCTCTATGATTACTCGGTGCTGATATCTGATTGGACACTGAGGTCTTCTAAAGATCTGCTGGCCTCAGAACTGCCCTGGGCCTTTGAGGACTCATCTCACAAGTGTCGCTACATCACTAAATCTCACTCTTCCTTGGTCTTAGGGCCATGGTACCTAAAATGCACATATTAACATTACGATTAGCCCAATAAGTACAAGAATGAAAAATAAAAACTTATCAGAACTGGCAACAGATGAGACTATCAAGGCTCGTTTATAGGTCATGGTGAAAACTATGAGTATTAAAAAGCATTTGTAAATGGCAAGGTACAGTCAATTTAGTTATTAGAACTATATCTATGAGACTAAGTACAACTCATAGAACATTCTAGGGGTTATATACTGAGTTGTAGATATAGTTCTAGACTTAAGGTTTTGCAAGTATCACCCTACGAGGACTGTCAACAAATCGTCGGCTAAACTATCGCTGGTAGAAGGTCTCATCAATGGAGTCTCAGAAACCCTAGACTACTGGATCTTCTTACGAGGGGCAACTATAACTCGTGGATTATTTCATGAGCTATAGAAGACCCTCATAGTGTGAAAATTCTAGTAACTTGGGTTTTCTAAGCCCATCAAGTGGGTATAAAAATGAACTCATCTATAGACCACAACAGATATGTTCAGCATCGAAGCAAAACTTTTATGCACTAAGATAATCACAAAATATTTCCTAGTGCTCCACATGCGATAGTTATACACTACCTCATCAAATGTAATTTTACACATTCACACCATAATTTGACACCCATTTGATAGTTAGAAATTATGCACACACACGCAATAACATGTTGTTGTTTGAATAATGATTTCCATGTAATTCCAATGACATGTGACTACATGAATTTGCATGCAACACATTCAAACATGACCCAACCACACACACATTTTAGCATTCATATTATTCAAAGCAATGACAACTACTCAATCAAGGTTAAGCACATAATATATCATGCGCAAGGGCAACAACTGATTTTAACACACCAACTTTAGAATATCGTACCCATCAATAATTCTAACCTATGATATCAATTTTGGTAGTACAAGAAAATTAGATACAAAACCATATCGAATTTGAATCATAAAATTGAAAAATTAAATAAGGAAATCAAAATGCCTAAAACCCTAAGTATTGAATTATCGCCGAAAAGTTGCTGGAAAATTTAGATGGTGGCCGGATGGTGGTCAGAGTTATCGGGTAAGGGGATGGTGGTAAAAGTTGCTGGAAAATTTGGATGGTGGCCGGTATATTTGGTAATTTTGACAAGAATAAAGAGTAAATTAATTTACCTCTATTGTTATATGTTGATGGGGTCAGGTAAAAGTTGGGCCTAGGCCCTACGAAACCTCAACTACGGGCCATAGAAATTTCAACGGTCCATAAAACTTGGTCTTGTAGAGTGCCAAAATCCTAATTTGGGAAATTAGCTTCACAGATGCATCTATGGGCCATACATAGACATACAACTCATAGATGTATTGTAGAGACTCCCAATAATTAGACACTTTTAGGGAACTTACCTAGGATCCGCGGGCCCCATTAATCGCTCATAGTTTTATGTATGGGGCCGTAAAGTTGGTTCGTCAGTTAGAGTGCACAATACTTTTTCTCACTGGAAGTCTTTTACAAGTCAGTGTGTATGTCATAGTGTGAACCATGGCTCATAGAACCGGTCGTAGATGAACTTCTTGTTGCTTATTCAGCCAAGATGGCTGACTTGGTCTTGTACTTACACATCCTTCACAAAACACATTATTACCCTATATGCCACTAGTTTAGAGTCCAAATATTACAACAAAAATGCTAAAATTAAACTACTTACAAGTCTAAAAAGCTAAGAATTAAATAAGAATATTGATATTACATCAAATATCTTGGATTGCTTCCCAAGTAGCGCCTGATTTGTTGTGGCGCCATGCTTGAACAACTTGGTTATAAAGACTTCACCAAGTACTGAAACTTCCATCTTTAAGTCATCGGGCCTCTTCATTGACTAATAAATGATAAAGGCGGCTTCTTCATTATTCAATTGAAACTTGAGTTATCCTGATTCCATATCCTCTAATACTCACTTAATGGCTAGGAATAGCCTTCCCAAGATGATTTAGACTTTCAAAATTGACTTCACAATCAAGGATCACAAAGTCTACATGGAATATGAATTTCTCCACTTTGACAAGGATGACATATAATATCCTATGGGCTTTTTCACCATTCGATCAGCCATCAACAATTGCATGCTCATAGGAGTGGAGGCTTCCAAGCCTAGCTTTTTGAACTTCACAAAGGGCATCAGATTGATGCTAGCACTTAGATCATATAATACCCTTGCTAACTCAACATATTCGATAGTGTAGGGCATGGTGAATGCTCCAAGATCCTCGTGCTTCAACACTACGGACCTTGTTGTTATTGCACTGCAATGTTGAAGCTATTAGGAGATCTCCTGGATCACAGAATGCTTTTGTATGACCAAGTCCTTCATGAACTTTGCATACCCAGATATCTTTTTCAATGCTTCGATGAGAGAGATATTGATGGAGTGTTGCTTCAGCATGGATATGGAGTGCTGGAATATACCTTCATCTTCCTTCTTTGTCTTTAAGGGAAAGGAGGGGGAGGCCTAGGAATGGATCTCACTTTTTGTGGCATCACTACTGCATCACTCATCCCATCCATGGCATAAGCATCTCTAGTCTCTGCATTTTTCCTCTCAACTATCTTTTCACAAACATCATCATCATTAATCAGCATCAGAGGTTCAATGGTCTATTTTGGCGCCATGAGTCATCCCTGCCATATACTGCCCCTCATTCTTTAGGTTTTGAACTGTGTTTCTAAGCAATATACCTTTCTAGCACTGGTTCGATTGAGTCGACATTTGATCGAACTTTTCCTCTAGCTGCTTGATAGCAACAAAGTGAGACTCATTCTTTGATTAGTACTAGAGATTTTAGATTTCATCCCCTTCAAGCTCTCATCCAGAGCGTCAAATGTCTTTAATAGATGGTTAAACATCTCCTAAATTTTGAGAGACACCAGCACTTGAATCTCAATTGTATAGTGGCACATACGGACCATTTCTGTAACCATCCCTTCCCCCAATCAGTATCTCTATCTGGTCCCTGTTCCTATCATAGTAACATCCTCGATTATGGTCTCTAAAAACATCATCCCTGTTAAAGTTTTGACCTTGTTTTCCTTAATCTCTGAACTAGTAATACTGATTGGACCCTTGGGCATTGCTCCAAAAACCTATCATTTGATTAGTGACAAAATGTGTGTCCTCCTCATAGTAAGGTTCCTCATATATGGGTGCTCGTGAAGGCTGATGAGCTACTACACTCACACATTCTTGGCTTTTCTTCATCAATAACTCCACATTAGTACTAATACAAGCAAGCTCATGCATGATATCCTTATTTATATTTGCTTGCACCAAACTAGTACTAAATATGAATGAGCTCTTAGTTGCTGACTTATCCCTTGTCCCCATGCACGATTTGTCTTGACCACTTTCTCAAACTTTCAACAATCATTAAAATAGATGATCTAGAAATGAATCTCCTATGATAATGTCAACAACAACTTGGATATTTTTATCTAAGGCTCGATAGAAGATTTCCAACAAGGCGTCATTAACAATCTTGAGGTCAAGGACACTCCTCAGGCTCTTTGTAAACCTTTCCCAAGTAGTGCTGATAGAATCACTAGTCAACTACTTGAAGTTGTTGATCTGATCCTTCAATTTTAGCTTCTTCGACCTAGGAAATAACCTTTCCAAAAAGGCCTTCTCCAGTTCTTCCCAGCTGGTGATTGAACTCTACAAGAGCTTGGATAACCTTAGTGTTACATCACCTATTAGAGACAATGGGAAGACACAGAGCCAAACCACATCCATGGATAGGTTTTAGCTTCTCATCATGCTCTTATAGATGAAGAAAATGTTGTGTAGATGTCTATTTGGATCCTCTGATTGTTAGACCCATGAACAACCCATGATTCTGCAGCATTTGTAGTAACTAACTTGAAATAGCAAACTTTGTATCATCTGGTAGTAGAGGTAATACAATAGCTCCAGTGACATCCATCGCCATAGGGTCAAGTACATATTGATTCTATGTATGAGCCACATCTTGAAGATTTTATGGTGGTGGATTAACATATTCAAGTGGAGGTAGGTTCTTACCATCATATTTCTGGTTCAGTGCTTTATTCACTTCCTCATTTGCAGCATTGTTTGCACTATTCTGGGTCATTCTTCTTAGTGTCTTTTAGATTTCAAGGTCAAACAGAGTCAAAGGTATGCCTTGACTCTGAGTGTTGTACATACACTACATTGACGTGCTAAAACAAAACAAAAACAACAAAAAACATAAAATGAGAGAAATAAAGACTAACCCGAGTTACTCAAATTAAACTAGTCTAGACATATACCCTGATAATAGTACCAAAATCTTGATGTCCCCTAAGCTACACCTTCTTTTTGAAGGTTAAAGCAGTCATTATCAAGATATATAACCTAACCAAGGATAGGGTCAAATTCCACAAGGAAAGTGGTAGACTCGGAGTAATTTCAAGCAAATAAAGTGAATTAACCTACTTATCTCCCGAAAAGGGGGTTGTACTTTACAGAAAGTAAACCTAAACTAGAATAAGTATTGTGAAATCAATGAGAAGAGTAACTAGGATATTGTATTTCCCATGATTCCCTAACTTGATATTACCAGATAACCATAATCGTTTCTAATGTGTTGTATGCAGAACAATAAGTTAAGTTTACTAAGCCTTTTGATCCAGGGGAGAGGTAAATTTCACTACGTGATTTGATCCATCCCCGTAGTATGACACTACAAACCATTACCTATTGTCCTAGTATAACCTCCTCTTGATCCAATTTGATTGATTAGACAAGAAAAAAATTAATAGAATCCTGATAATTAATCTTTTTTCCCATTCAATATTATCTTGATCCAATCAGTAAAAACTAGGTGAGTTTTAACGTTGGCCACCATTAAAAATCAATCAAATGAAGAGAATTAATTAATACATGCATGCACACTTTTCAAGAATTATGAATTATCTGGTATTACCTTGTTAGTTCTTCATGTTTCTCACAACACTATTTGTGGATTTAGTTATGCATAATCACTATAGATGCAAGAATCATGATATGAAATAACATAATTAAGCACTTACAAAGATGAATTTAAGAACAAGAAATCTCAAACTCTTCACAAGAAATCACAAAGTTGTGTTCCAAGTGTTTCTATGCACTTCTCTCTTTGTTTATGATCGTTCTCCTTTATTCTCTACCTAAAATAAACTGTAAAACCTGTTTATAATAAATAAACTACAAGTCCAAAATAAAATAGAAAAACTGAATTGGGCAGTCAATACGGGCAAGGTTACGGGTCATACTAAGTTTTACGGTTCGTACCTGGGTTTTGTAGTCTTCAATCTTTAAACTTGGGCACAACTTCTATGAGTCCTTTCTTGGGTTCATATTTAGACTTACGACCCATATAGGGTTTCATTTGACACTTTCTAGTAAATCCCAAACTGTGATCCTGAAGGCTCGAAACTTGATCCACGACTCGTACCAACTTCCACAACTTGTTTGATAGTTTATAAATGCAACTTTAAAAACTGTAACCTTCACTGGATCTTAAAAATGAACCTATCTACATCTTATTGAAATTTTCACAGCCTATAGAGTGCTTCAACATCATAAAAAATGTAGCAACTGCAACACTTTGCCCAAAATCTTGCCAAATCCTGTAATCCTAAGAAATAAACACAAAAACATATCAAACCCACTAACATCGCTTTGAGAACATATAAAGTTCATTTAAGAATTAAAAGTGTTGTATTTTGATAGCACATCATGTAGGTGTTTGAATTATCTTTCTAATGCATCCAATCTGCCTTATTTCGAATTAGGAGTAAAACATTATGACCATTTTACTAAAGCCTATCTATGTTGTAAAAAAGAGCGACAGTCAGTTTGATCACTGAATGCATATCATTGAATGCATTCAGTGCAGGCCAAATTGATCGTTGAATCACTTCTTAAATTTTTAAAAACTATAAAAATAGGCGGTCTGAAGGTATATCGAATGGTTCAGCAATAGGACCTCTTGACTACCTTTTTTGCCACTGGGACACTTCAAAATAACATTTTTATACTCTTGATGATATTTTTATATTTTCAAAAGGTATTTTTCAACCCAATTAACCTAAATACACTTTCCAAAGCCTTTTTTTGTTCCCTGAAAAGCCTTCTCCTTCATTCATTCCAAACTTTCTCTCAAGGAAGAAGACCCAAATCCTCAATTGAAGCACAAACTTCAATTTCTTCCAAGCTTTCATCAAATCCAAGATTCTCTTCAAGTTTCTTTTCTATTTTTCTCTAAGATACATTGTTTCTTCATCCATGGGTCCTTCCATGCATGGAGCCCAAAACCCTTTTCTTTTTAAATTAAATTTCTTGGTTTCAAGTAATATTTCGTTATAGGTATTTTCTATTTTTCATTATATGCATGATTGAAGTTGGATTTCATCAAGTATTGATTTTATTATGCATGAACACCTATTTGGGTTTGATATTATGAATATATCATGGTTCATATACTATGCATACTATGATATCTTGAAAAGATATGAATGATTGTGGATTTTTGAATGTTTTTCATGATACTCAAATTGAGGGGTTTTCTACAATGTTGGAGGATTACTTTCAATGATTTCTAAATGACTATGTTTTACTCTACTCATATCCCATACTCTTGAATTACATGATTTTTAAATTCAATTGCATACACTCACCATATCTTGATAAGGTTTATTATGTTGATAAAAGATTTATTACAAATATGCAAGACAAGTATGTTATGATGATTTTGAGGGCTACCATGTATTTTATGAACACATGAAAGTTCCTATGATTCAATAAATATGATTTTAGACCTATTGTGAATTTCTTACCCTCATGTAAAAGGTAAATGCCCACTTGAAGGGATCATGATGATAGGTTTTTACAATTTATGATTAAACTTGTGCTTATGTTACGTATTCTGTGGGACTAGAATTAGCACTGAATAGGATGTAGAGTGCAGGACTTTTCTAAATGGTCCTAATATAAAGCTTTACTTCCCATAACTATGTGCCACCATAGGTTTGTATTATTTTTCCTAAATGGGTGTTCCTATTTTATTTATGAGGAAGAAATATTAGTCACTTCAGGTGTGTATTGACTATCGATAATTTAACAAGGTGACCTTAAAGAATAAGTATCCATTACCTATGATAGATTACTTGTTTGATCAGTTACAAGGTGTTACTCACTTCTCCAAAATTTATCTTCATTTTTGTTATTATTAGTTGAGGGTAAGGGAATGTGATATCCCAAGACAACGTTTTGGACTAGGTATGGGTACTTTCAGTTCATGATGATGTCATTTTGGATTGACTAATTCCCTAACGATGTTTATAGGCCTCATGAATCAGATATTCAAGTTGTTCCTTCATACTTTTGTGGTTATCTTAATTGATTATATTATGATTTATTCTCCAAGTGAGAAAGAGAACATAGATCATTCGAGGTTGGCACTTCAAACACTGAGGGACAACTAGTTATTTTCAAGTTCAGTAAATGTGAGTTTTGGTTAGATGAAGTATCCTTCATTAGCTATGTGGTATCCGGTGATGGCATTAAAGTTGATCCAAAGAAAACTAAGGTGGTGAAGCATTGGCCTAGACCATTGTCTCTTTAAGATATTTAAAGTTTTCTTGAGTTTGGTTATTATAGCAGGTTTGTTGAAGGTTTCTCGTCCATTGCTTCACCTTTGATTAAGTTGACTCAAAAGAACGTGAAATTCTAATGATTGGATGAATATAAGAGAAGCTTTTAGACTTTGAAGGATCTACTTACATCGGCTCTTATTTTGACACTACCAGATGTATAGGTTTGTGGTATATTATGATGTTTCTCATATTGGTTTTGGTTGTGTGCTAATACAACGTAGCAAGGTCATAGCATATGAATATAGATAGCATAAACTATACGAGATAAATTATCCAACCTATGATCTTTAGTTAGCGTGGCAGCTGTTGATTTGAAGATTAGGCAACACTATCTTTATGGGGTTCACATTGATATATTCACCGACCAAAAAAGCCTCTAATATGTGTTTGCCTAAAGAGATCTCAACTTGAGGCAAATAAAATGGTTGGAACTTCTCAAGGACTATGACATGAGTGTACAATACCATCTAGGCAAGGCTAATGTTATAGCTGAAGCTCTTAGTAGGCTATCTATGGGTAGTATGGTTTATGTTGATGAGGCCAAAAAGGTATTTGTGAGGGATGTCCACTGTTTGGCAAGATTAGGTATTATATTAGCTGATGTTAATGTTGGTGGTATCTAGGTGTATAATGGGGTATAATCTTTTATGGTTATTGACGTTAAGGAAAAATATCACATGGACCCATCATTGGTTGAATTGAAGAAGCTAGTACCCAAAGAGCAGATAGAGGTTTTATCCTAAGGGGAGATGGTGTACTTTGGTATTGATGTATGCCTCAACATACCGTAAAAACATTAAGTATAGCGGTCGTCATCGCATATTTACCCAACAATAAGTCGGGGTCGAATCCATATGGAAAGGTTGGTTAAGATTAGAAGTATTAAGTTGAACTAAAGGTTTGTAGTATTAATAAAAGTGTTTGCAACTAACATGTATCTAATAAATGATTTCTAGACTTAAATTAAAACAAATGATTAGGATATATGTCAAGGGTGTATTAACATGGGACAAAAATTTAACAAATGGGTCTCAGAACTTGAATGAATGTGTCGATTAAATGTGAGTAGGCTAGAATTCTTGTAACCACTATTTTTATCAGACAATAGCAGTGTATCACATGGATTTATTACATATTCATATGCGAAATTGCACTAGAACACACTTCGCCTAAGCAATTTATAAGTAAACCATCTACTATCTTAGTTGTTAAACCCTGATCAGGCATTCAATTAAAACCCACAATATTTCAAGCTATCATTTTATTAGCCACTTCAATCATTCATAACTAATGCAATAATTGAAGATCTAAACATAACTAAGAGTTTGCAACTTCAAGAATTCAATTAAACATAGCAATGAATATGAAGTCACTTCAATCAGTAGCAAAGTATTCAAAATAGATAAGACCCAGTTATAAATCAAGTACCCATGTCATACACACCCTTTAACAATAAATGTTTTAGCCTGACATGACTCTAATATAAATTGAGTATTGAAATCATCTTCCATTGTAATGGGTGAAGTGTAATACAAGGAATTACAAGGAAACTTTCTTTTTTTGCTCCAATTTCTCTTCCCCAAGTTTGGTTTCCAAATCTCAAAAGATGAAGTACTTTTTCTCTCTAGAGGAACTTCAATGTACTCTCTATGAAATGTTCTTAATTGTGTTCTTTGAAGTACTGTACAAATTAGTCTTCTAATAGTATCTTTTATACCCAGTACAAAATTTGCTCAATTTGTTCATGATTCATTAATTTGCAGTCAAGTTCGTCCATAGCTAAACACTTCAGCGATCCACCGGTTGTGTACTTAACCATCTTTTAAATCATTTGATGTTGGCCTTGTTCTGTGCCACACTGGCAACGAGACTGTGCATTCATCGAACCTATTCAGTGATCCACTAAACCTTCACTAGTGTTGCCTGTTTACTTCGTATTTGAGGGGTTGTACTCTGCAATATTAGGTAGCTAGTGTCATACTTTGGTGATCCATTGAATTAGTTGGCGACATCGCTTTTTCGTGCCTTTTGGCTCTTTTATTCCTTTGTCCTTCCATGCACTTTCATCTCCAATTCTAGTATCAACTACACATATTAATAAGCATATGAGGCACAATAGTACATTGAGAAAAATATTTTTCTTGCTTTTTAAGCTCTACATAAGTCTAAAACATGGACTCATCAACACCTCCAACTTGAACTTTTCCTTGCCCTCAAGCAAATCAAATATCAATCAATCTAAAGCACAATGCTTGCAAATAGGGCCATAAGGAGCAGCATATACATTTTTCCCTTTGTTGTCAATCTTCAAAACTTCTATAAACCACTTATGCAATTTTGAAGCTTCAAATGATGACTAAAGAAGTTCTTAAGAAAACGTTGTGCTCACAATTGCCAATGTGATTGATAATCACTACCCAAAAACATCATCACTTTCCCTCACAATCAAGAAGATCCTTATGCACAAACGATCATGATATTAATTGTCATGGACCAAGCGTAGGGCCTAGACATGACACTGCAAATGGAAACTCGAAAGGACCCCAAACAACCTCTTAACATATCATTGCACATCATTTGTCGCGAAAAAAATTAAGCAAAATAATTAGATTAGAAATAAAGGAAAAGGGGCTACAGGGAACCTTTCATAACATAAACATCAAAACAGGAGAGTCAAGGCTCAATACATAACATGTACAATAATAACTCTCAAACTTAGATAAAAGCGGGGGCCAAGACAAGCAATCGGGCGTACCTTAATAGTAAATAAATATATAAAAGAAAGATAGTCTTAGTACATAGCATGCATTCATAAATATTGTCCCCGGAATGGAGGACTCACCAACTAGCTTGAGAGAAATCATACTAGGCACGTGGATAAAGATGCTCAAGTAGCGCTTACATGGTGACATCTTGTAGGCATAGAGTATGCATTAGTTGTTTGAATGTATTAAGTATGTAGGATACAATACAACAAGAGATAAGCAACATAATCAAAATGCATAAACATAGTCAATGAGTAGCAAATAACAATATGGCATGCATAGAAGATGCTTGAAGTAAATCATGCTTACATAGAACGTAATACATGTGCGAAAAGAGACCATCATTATAGAATTCATAGTCTATTAAGGTACTAACCCCTTAATTGGTTAGTGGATCGTCTCACTCTACCACCAATGGTGATTGAGGTACCAACCCCTCAACCCGATTATGAACATACAAATACCTTGATTGGTTGGTGAATCATCACACACTACCACCCATGGTAATTGAGGTACCAACCCCTCAACCCAGTTATCAAGGTACAAATCCCTTATCATGGTTACCCGAGCTTACAATCCCCTGAATGGGACATTGTCAACTCCCAACACGATACAAAAATATGTCATATACATACATTCCTTTCATCATCATAAAGTTATTCAACTCATAAGACATGCATTGGACCTTCAATTTCTCAAGAAATCATAACCAGAATTTTATCAAATACTTGGCGGGTGTGCAGTGCTAGTGTAAAATCATGCAATTTAGGGATGAAATCATACAGGAAAATTCATTGTAAAATCATCCATCAATACTTAGTAACACCCTAAAGCAATATACATCAAAATCCTTTATCGAATCTCATAATAGATCTTAGATTCATAGCTCAAAATATGCTAAAACAGTCACAATTTTATGAAACCCCAACATAGTTCATAGTCTAATTCAAAATAAGTAAGTCCAATAAGTAAATCAACTTGAAATCATGAAATTTAAGTAAAAATGAAGCTTGGGCTTCATGGGAGAAAGTAACCCATGAATGAAACCCACATACCTTAGCATTGGAGAATTTCTTGATGAAGATTTAAATGGAGACTTGAAGCTTGGATGAATTCCTTAAGATCTGAAAGAGATTTGGACACTTGAATTTTGAGAGAAATATTAGTCTAAGGGTTTGAGAGAGTATTGGGGAACGTATTGGATGATATGAAGGTGAAATATGGCTATGCATAGGTATTTTCATGCATGGGAAGGCTTAGGCCGAAGACCCAAAAGCCTCAGGCCGAGATAAAACCACTAGTAAGAAAATACATAGGTTCACATTTGGTCCGAGATGTGGACCTATCATGGAGGCAATTAACATTGGTCCACGATGGAGGCGCATCGCAGACAAACACTACATAAGGGATTTTTGGAAAATTTAAATTATGATTCATTTGCTCCAAAATTGGGGTTAGACATATTTCCTACTCAATTTTTTCCCCTGATCATGAATATGAAGTTAGATTTTTGATATCATATACAAAGTCTGAGATATATGGAAATTACAATTTTGGGCACATTGGAGGCACATTTTCAGGCACTTTTTGGGTTGTTTCAATATCTCCTCCTTGGGAACATTCATCCCCGAATGTCAAAGAAAGGCACGTGAGAGACATAAACATGATAATTTTAGCCCACATAAGGATGTCACAATGCGCTTAAATATCATTTCAAAATCTCAACATAAGTATAAAATCATCATGAATTATTCAATTTAAACATGAATGTCTGTAATGACATGAGGGTTGTATAGTGGACTTAGAATTAGTACCTTAGGCTTGAGTAGAATGGAAGAGATAAGCATATCGCTTTTGTTTGTCCGCTTCGGTCTCCCATGTAGCACTTTCTACTTGTTAATTCCTCTAAAGAACCTTAATGGAAGCCACATTCTTATTCCTCAACCTCTTCATTTGTCTATCCAAAATCTGAACCAGAACCTCTTCATAACAACACCCACAACATCAAGAGGCATAAGACCATTAGGGTCTCTCACATATTTCCTTAACACGGATACATGAATGACCGGATGAACTAAATCCACTCACTAGGAAATTCCAACTCATAAGCTACCTTGCCAATCCTCCTCATTACCTTATAGGGGACCACATATCTTGGGCTCAACTTTCCCTTCTTACCAAAATGAACCACACCCTTTATGGGTGACACCTTCAAATAGACCCAGTCACCAACTTTGAATTCAAGGTCCTTTCTCCTCCTATCAACATAGGACCTTTGATGATTTTGGGTCATCTTCAACCTTTCTCTAATTATTCTAACCTTCTTAAGAGCCTCCATAACAAGATTTAATCCCCAAAAAGCCACCACTCCAACCTCAAACCACCACACTGATGATCTACAACGTCTACCATAGAGAGCCTCAAAAAGGGGTCATACCAGTGCCAGAATGATAGCTATTGTTATAGGCAAACTCAATAAATGGAAGGTGGTCATCCTAACTACCCTTAAACTCCAATACACAAGTCCTAAGAATATTCTCAAGTGTTTGGATAGTTCTTTCGACTTGGCCATCCATTTGAGGGTGAAAGGTTGTACTAAGTTTAACTCTTGTACCAAGACCCTTTGAAAGGACCTCCAAAAATGTGAAATAAATTGAGCACCATGATATGATATAATAGAAAAAGAAACCCCATGCAACCTCACCAAGTTATGAATATACAACTGTAGCATATTCTTCAGCCCCATACGTGGTATTAATCGGTAAAAAGTGAGTAGATTCCATCATCCTACCAACCACAACCCAAATGGAATCAAAATCTTTTCTAGTCTTGGGCAACGCAACCACAAAATCCATATTAATCAACTCCCACCTTGAAGTAGGAATCTCCATATATTGGGTTAAGCCACCGGATCTTTGGTGTTCAGCTTTGACTTGTTGGCAACTATGATAACCGAAAACAAATTTGGCAATGTCCCTCTTTGTACCTCTCCACCAAAACATATCCCTTAAATCTTTATACATCTTGGTAGAACCAGGTTGAATATAATAATAAGAACTATGAGACTCATCAAGAATCTTTTCCCTCATGTCATCAACATAAGACACACACAACCTACCTTGGTATCTAAGGGCACCATCTTCCCCTTGGGAGAAAACCTCCACCTTACCATCTTTTACCTATGCCTTCAATTCTAACAAAGCGTCTTGCTTAGCTTTCACCTCCTCAACCAATGAAGATTTAAAGCCATCAACTACCACAACACCTCCATTATCCACCTATTCCAACCTAACTCCCAATCTAGCCAACCGATGGGCCTCCGTAGCCACCCCTTTGCCACCATCACCAACATGTACTAGGCTACCCATGGACACAATACTCAAAGAATCAGCCACCACATTAGCCTTACCAGGATGGTAATGCACATTCATATTAAAGTCCTTAAGAAGTTTTAACCAACTTTTTTGTCTCAAATTGAGTTCTTTTTCAGTGAACACGTATTGGAGACTCTTATGATCGGTGAACACATCAACACGCACCCCATACAAATAGTGATGCTAAATTTTCAAAGCAATGACCACGGCAGCTAATTCAAAATCATGGGTAGGATAATTCTTCTCATATACTTTGAGTTGTCTAGAAGCATAGGCTATCACTTTCCCATTTTGCATCAACACATACCCAAACCAACCCTTGAAACATTATAATACACAACAAGTCCTTCTAGCCCATCCGGTAGTGACAATATAGGAGCCAAGACAAGCTTATTTTTCAATGTTTGGAAACTCTATTCACACTCCTTGATCCACACAAATTTGGCTTTCTTTTCTATAAACTTGGTCATAGGAGAAGCAATAGAAGAGAACCCATTCACAAACCTCCGATACTATCCTGCTAAGCCCAAGAAGCTTCTAATATCCGATAGGGTCAATGGTCTAAGCCAATTTCTAATCACATTCGTCTATTTAGGATCCACCTTAATACCATCCCTCGATACCATATGACCTAGGAAGGCAACCTCCTTCAACCAAAATTCACACTTCTCATACTTAGCATACAACTTCTCTTCCCTCAATCTTTGTAGCACTACACTCAAATGACTCTTATGCTCCTCCTCACTATGTGAATAGATTAAAATATCATCAATGAAGACCATAACAAATAGCTCAATGTAGGGTTTAAAGACCCTATTCATAAGATCCATGAAGATAACTGATGCATTGGTCAACCCAAAAGACATCACAATAAACTCAAAATGCACACACCTAGTCAGAAAGGTCATCTTAGTAATATCACACTCCCTCACCTTTACTTGATGGTACCCAAACCAAAGATCAATCTTAAGGGAAGTGACTAGCCTCTTGTATTTGGTCAAACAAATCATTTATCCTTGGAAGAGGATACTTATTCTTTATGGTGACCCTATTAATTTACCGGTAGTTAATATACAATCTAAGGGGCCCATATTTCTTCTTCACTAACAACACCGGTGCACCCCAAGGTGATTGGATAGACCTAATGAAACCTTTCTCCAACAAATCCCTCAATTTCTCTTTCAACTCCTTTAACTTTGTCAGGGTTATACAGTAAGGGAGAATAGAAATGGGTTGAGTATCGAGAAGGAGGTTTATACCAAAATCTATTTCCCTTTCGGGAGGAACACCTAGAAAGTCTTTTGGGAAGACATCTAGGAACTCATTTACCATTGGAACTGACTCAATAGAAAGGTCCTTGGACTCCACATGCCTAACCCTTAAAGATGATAAAGACACCCCTTAGAGATCAACTTATGGGCTTTAATGCAAGAGATGAATCTATCCTTGACCACTACATCATGACTCTCCCACTCAAGAAGGGGTTCATTTGGGAATTGAATTTGACACTACGGGTTCTATAATCAATAGAGGCATAGTATGCATGCAACCAATCCATCCCAAGTATGGCATCAAAATCCACCATTGCCAACTTAATAAGATCACAAGGCAATATCTTATGCAAAATGCAAGTGGGATAATTTCTATAAACCTCTCTAGCAACAATAGATGCACAAATAGGAGTAAACACCTCATGAGAGTCACACAACAATTCGGGCTCAACATGGAACTTTTTGGCAACAAAAGGGGTAACAAAAGAAAGATTGGCACCCGGATCAATCAATGTATACACATCCAAGTCAACGATTTTTAACATACCGATGACGACATTAGGAACCTCCTAAACCCCTTACCTCCGTTGGAGTGCATAGAACTAATTGTGCTTAGGGGCACCACCTTGTTGATGACCTCTCCCCAAGGGAATAGATTTGCACCTTGTGGACAACCTCCTTGCCCTTGTCGCAATTACTAGGATAATCAGTCTTTTTGTGACCCACTTCCCCTTATCCATAACATGCATTAGTGTCTCTCAAACATGGGCCCTTATGAACCCTACCAGATTTTGAACACACATTATTAGGAACCACACCACCAACACCTTGGGATCTTGGAAAGTCATTGGCAAACCCCCTATTAGAAGCATGAGAAGACCCTTGGCCTTGATAGAACTGGCCATCCTTTTTGACTTTGGAACTTTCCCTCAAAATGGGACCTCTTGGCCTCATTAATCCTCATCTTCCTCAATATTTTATCCTCCATTTGTTTGGCATAGTTCATCAAATAGGGCAAATCCATGTTATTAATCAATATAGCGGACCAGCATTCCTCATTCACCAAATCGGATACACCCATCACGAACTTGTTTATTCTAGACCTTGGGTTGGCAACCAAGTGGGGGGCATATCTAGAGAGTTGATTGAACTTGAGGGCATACTCCCTCACACTCATAGACCCTTGTTTCAAATTCATAGACTCCACCATCTTTGTCTCACTAAGCTCAAGAGGGAAGAACTGATTAAGAAAAGTCACCCTGAACTCCTCCCAAAGCACCACATTATTGATTCCCTTCTCATTCTTACATTTATTAAACTATATTTATGCTACCCTTTTGAGTTTATAGGTCGTCAACTCTACTTTTGTCTTCCGATCTAACACCCATGATAGCCAATACCTTGTAGACCTCATCAATTAAATCTTGAGGGTCCTCATCTACCTTAGACCCATAGAATTCTGGTGGGTTCATCCTTATGAAGTCTCTTACCCTAGATCCTAGGGTAGGAGCATGAGGGGCTTGGGCCCCTTGATTGACTTAATTGGCCATAGATTAAGCTAGCAAAGTGAGATCATCCTGGAGCTCTCCATGAGTCGGTTGTTCCTCAAGAGTGCATGCTCTCCTTCCTCTTGTGTTAGAAATGATCTAAACATGACAAAGAATACTAGTTAGAGGGACAACTCGCCTAACTTCTACAGCACGACATAGAGCAAGAAGAAGGGAAAGATTTCCCAAAATATCTCATACCTCCTAACCATAATTACAATGCACAACACAACCATGAATAAGACTCTAATCGATGCAGTATGTCAAATGTCGAGGACCATTAACAACCTAGTACTCTGATACCAAGTTTGTCACGACCCAAGCCTAGGACCTAGACGTGACACGACAAATGGGAACCCAAATGGACCCAAAATAAGCCTCGTCACATATTATTATACATCATTGGTCACAGAAGCAATTAAACAGCATAATTAGATCAGAAATAAGGCCAAAAAGGGCTAAAGGGAATTTTTTATAACATAAACATCAGATAAGAGAGTCAAGGCTCAATACATAACATGTCCAACAATACCTCTAAAACTTAGATAGGAGTGGGGGCCAAGACAAGCAACTGGGCTCACCCTCATATTCAATACATACATAAAAAAAATAGTCTTAGTATATAGCATGGTCTTATAAACATTGTCCTCAAAATAGAGGACTCACCAACTAGCTTGAGAGAAATCGTACTAGCCATGTGGAGGAAGATACTCAAGCGGCGCTCTGGTTCCTACATGGTGACGTCATGTAGGCATAGAGTATGCATTAGTATGTTTGAATTTACTGACTATATAGGATGTAATGCAACAAGAGATAAATAATATAATCAAAATACACAAACATAGATAATGAGTAGCATATATTAATATGGCATGCATAGAAGATGCTTGAAGTAAATCATGCTTATATAGAACATAATACATATGCAAGAAGAGACCATCATTGTAGAATTCCTAGTCTATCGAGGTACCAACCCCTTAATTAGTAGGTGGATTGTCTCACCCTACTACCCATGGTGATTGAGGTACCAACCCCTCAACTCGGATATCAAGGTACAAACTATTTGATTGGTTGGTGTATCTTCACACCCTACTACCTATGGTGATTGAGGTACCAATTCCTCAACACGGTTATCAAGGTACAAACCTCTCGACAAGGTTACACAGGCTCACAACCTTCTGAGTAAGGCATGGTCAATTCCCAACACGATATAGGAGAATATCATATACATACATTTCTTTCTCACAACCTTCTGAGTAGGGCATGGTCAATTTCCAACACGATATAGGAGAATATCATGTACATACATTTCTTTCATCATCTTAAAGTCATTCAACTCATAAAATATGCATTGGACCATCAATTTCTCAAGAAATCGTAATCGGATATTTTATCAAATATTTGGCGGGTATGTAGTACTAGTGTCAAACCATGGAATTTAGGGATGAAATCATGATATTAAATTCAATGTAAAACCATCCATCAATACTTAATAACACCCTCAAGTAATATACATCAAAATCCTTCATCAAATATCATAATAGATCTTAGATTTATAGCTCAAAAGATGCTAAAAGAGTCACAACTTGATGAAGCCTCAACATAGTTCATAGACTAATTCATAATAACTTAGACCTATAAGTAATTCGACTTGAAATCATGTAATTTAGGTTAAAAGAAAGCTTGACCTTCATGGGTGAAAGGAACCCGAATGAAACCTATATACCTTAGATTTGGAGAATTTCTTCATAAAGATTTGAATGAAAACTTGAAGCTTGGATGAATTCCTTAAGATTCGAAAGAGATTTGGACACTTGAATTTTGATAGAAATATTAGTCTAAGAGTTTGAGAGAGTATTGGGCAATGTTTTGGATGAAATAAAGGTGAAATATGGCAAGTATAGATATTTTCATGCAGGGGAAGACTTAGGCCAAAGACCCAGAAGCCTTGGGCCAAGATAAAATCTCTGGCAATAAAATACACTAGTTCATATCTGGTTCGTGATGTGGCCTATCACAAAGATAATTTTACACTGGTCCAAAATGGAGGCGCGTTGTGGCACCATCGCGGACAAACATTGGATAAGGAGTTTTTGGAAAATTGAAATTGCGATTCGTTTGCTCTAAAATTGGAGTTAGACTCATTTTTCACCCAAATTTTCCCCTTGATCAAGAATATGGAGTCAAATTTTTGATATCATGCATGAATTTTGAGATATGTAGAAATTAAGATTTTGGGCACTTTCAAGGTACATTTTTATGCACTTTTTGGATTTGTTTCATTAATTTCAAGGATCAATAAACACTCATTTCCAAGTGAGAAATGACATGCAAGTTCCTACCCATAGGCTCACCCTTATTCTTAATCAATGTTCACTTACTTTTATCTAGACTAGGATCACAAAGGACTTTGTTAGGACTGTAACATAGGCTAAAGGATGGGTAAAATAGCATTTTGGTATAAGTGACTCATCCCTCCTTGAACTATACACTTAACTCTTCAGTCTTATGATTCTTTTATTTTCTTTTCTCTTCCTAATGACATCACTTACTTGCATTGAATCTCAATCTTAGGTGTCCCCCATGTAACTATTTTTCAAAAATTTTCAGAGGGTCCTAATTTCAAGAAATTTCTTATTTACTTACTGTTCAAGCATTTTCTTATTTTTCTTTTTTTATCAAGCATGGACTCCTCCTCTTCTTTCTTGTTTCTCTTACTCAACTTTCAAATAGGTGACACCCCTCTCTTACTAACACCCCAAACTTTCACTAATTTAAGCTCAAAGAGGGAATGGTGTTCAACAAAAAGCGAATGTCTTTCTAAACAAAGGTTAAGAGTAACAGGATTGCAAACGAAAGGCTTAAGGCTCAATAGGGCTCACTAGGAATACGATCAATGTTAATAGAGGCTATTTGGCCAAAGTGAACTTAAAAGAAACCAAAGAAGGCCTAACGTCGCCTTCATAATCTATATTCAACCAAGATATATTTCAAGACAAACCAAGCAAGTTGTAGCAATCAACAAGTATGTTTTTCAATAATTACCTTACCTCATATGGAAGAATAGACCCTGAATTTAAATAATCTGTAGATAATACACATTTACAATTTACTGATCATTGCACATCCAAGCTCCACATTCACTTAGTCAACTCAAGATGCTTCTAATCCATGCATGAATCATTTTCACATGAGATGGACTAATTGATGAGATAATACATGCTCCTCATCCATGGGACTATTCGAATCAAAGATATTAGCGATCAATACTCGGATTGCTAAGAACTTTGAGATATGACAAATGCTTTTGAAATGGGCTTTTCATAGATGCACGGGTATTTTTCATAAAATATCAAGGACACATTGACACAAATCATTCACAAAATATTTATCAAAATAAAAAATAAAATTAAAAAAAGTTACTAACTATTACAATCCAAGATAATATTCACAAATAAAAAGCAAAGGATTGTCTTAATTACACATTCAAAAAATTAAAAATAACCAAACTGATCGTCTCGACCCAGTCATAATATAACCAAATTAAAAAAAAGTCAACATTAACATCATCATCAAATAATGGGAATCTAAATATTCACCCCCTTCTAAAAAGAAACATTGTCCTTAATGTATAAAAACAACATCAACAATGCTCAAAAAGAAAGAGTGAGAAATAAAATCCACTTGATCACTCATCAAGCGGTGGTGGTGGTAGTGGAGTTGAAGAAGATATAATTGGATGCCCAAATACTAGGGTGTAGTCCCTGTAGCATATGCTAGAGTAGTGCACGCTAGCTCAATCTCGGTCACCTTATCGAGGGGGTGTCATGCCTCGGTTACCTTGTCGAAGGGGTGCCATGCCTCAATCACCTTGTCTAGAGGGTGTCATGCCTTAGATTCCAAGGTGGTAGCCCTCTTAGCCTATGTTGGTTAAGGTTTCTTCCCATGTATGTACTATGTACTGTATAAGTTGAATGATTTACAAGCATGTTTACTTCAAGCATTGATCATACATGTCATATTGAGATTATACTTATCTATTGCCTATAATTATGCATTTTGACTATATTGGCTTATGTATTATTGCATTGCATCTCACATACTTAGTAAATTTAAATATACTAACGCATACTCTATGCCTACATGATATTACTATGTAGGGACTGGAGCACCTTTTGATCATCCTCTACGTGGCTAGTTCAGTACTTTGGAGATAAGCTTTGGTGAGTACTCAAGTCCGAGGACACTATCTATGTTACCCAAGGTGTTAATATAGATATAGTGGGTGGATTAACCCAAGTGTCAAAGGTGTAGGAGGAACCATGGTGATCCATGCTTGAGGAAAACCAATGCTTGTTATAGTTGTGGTGAAGTGGGTCACAAGCTAGTCGATTGTCCTTAGCTTAGAAAAGGGGAAAAGGTGCTCGGCCTCAAGAACAAAGTGGTCGTGTTAATGAATGAGCTCAAGGTGGCCAACAAGGAGGTTCTCCACTACATAATCAATTCTATGTCCTTCAAATGAGGCAAGGAGGGGAATGACGTGTTCGATGTTGTTATCAGTATGTTAAAGGTTTTTTATTTTGATTTGTATACATTAATAGATTTGAATACTGCTATTTCTTTCATTATTCCTCTTGTTTCTAATAGGCTTCATGCATCCCAAATTGTTATGTGAACCTTTTAGTGTTTACCCCTATTGATGAGTCTATTATTGCTAGGAAAGTCTATAGGGGTTGTTCCATGTCCTTATTGTATAAAGTCTTGTCTTGTAATTTTGTTGAACTTGGCATGGTGGGATTTTAGACCTTGGGGTAGATTGGTTACATGCATATCATGTTTTCATTGATTGTAGAGCCCATAAAGTTAAATTCTGATTCCTTAATGATTCTGTACTTGAGTAAGAAAGTTGTAAAATGGTAGTTAAGGGTAGATCCATTTCTTGTCTTAAGGCCTAATTGATCTCTAACTATTACATTTACCATCTTGTAAGGGATAGGGGTGTTGAGTCTAAAGTCATTCCCATTGAGTCTGTTCCAATGGTCAATGAGTTCTTGATGTCCTTCCCGATATTTTGAATTTATGATAATGTCTTTTGCTTGAGTAATGCTCTGGTTATGTTTATGGATCTCATGAATAGGGTCTTTAACTCTACCTTGGTATATTTGTGCTGGTTGCTAGTGATGATATATTGATTTATTTCTGGAGTGAAGAAGAGCTTGTGAATCATTTGAGGGTAGTGTTTTAATTTTGAAGGATAAGAGGTTGTTTGCTAAGCATGAAAAGTGTCAATTTTGTTTTGGGCAACAAAGGAGTGGTTAGAGAAGTACACTAGTTGGCTAGGTTGGAATGAGGTTGGATGAAGTTGAGAATGGTAATGTAGTAGTTTTTGATGGTTAAAAATCTTCTTTGGTGGAAGAGGTCAAGTTAAAGCAAGACCTTGATTTCGCCCTCCTAGGATTGAAAGATTTGGTGAAGGGTGGTAAGAAAGGAATTTCTCCCAAGGGGGAGATGGTATCCTTCAGCACCAAGGTAGGCCATGTGTGCTTAATGTTGATCACTGGGTTTACTTGAAAGTCCCACCTATGGAGGGTGTGACCCATTTTGATAAAAGAAGCTAGTTTCGCCCAAGGTTTGTGAGTCCTTAAAGGAAATTGAGGAGAATTGATAAGGTTGCCTATGAGATGGAGTTGCCTATGGATATGAATATGGTTCATTGAGTCTTTTATGTATCGATAGGGAGGAAGTGTGTGGGTGACTCGAGTGCTATAGAGCCCTTTGAGGTTGGAGGGTGTTGTGGAGGATAATTTAACCTATGAGGAGGTCTTGATGGAGATATTAGATAGACATGTGGGAATTTTGAGGAACAAGGATGTAGCATCCATCGAGGTTCTTTGGAGGGATCAACAGTAGGTCGAAAGTGCCACATAGGAAGACAGAGCGGATATGAAGAGATGATATTCGTACCTCTTTCGTTCTATTCAAGCTTAAGATAGCAAACTAAGTCCTTTCTATGATTTCAAGTCTTAAGTTTCAACCCTCGTGACATTCTTGTATGCATACATATCCATAATAGCAAGTTTTGGTGATTTTTAACATTCATGTTGAGATTTTCGAAAATAATATTTAAGTGAATTTGTTGCATTCATATAAGGCTAAACTCTTCATGATTACTTCTCTTATGCATGATTCTTTGACATTCGGAGACGAATGTTCCCAAGGGGGAGATATTGAAATACCCAAAAATGTGCTTCGAAATGCCTATAATTGTAATTTCCATATATCTCAAAATTCGTGCATGATATCAAAAATTCAAGATTCGAGTCTTCTTCAAGCTTACTTCAAGAAACCCAAGTTTGAGGTATGTGGGTTTCATCTATTAGGTCCTTTCACCCATGAAGCCCAATCTTCTTCTTTTATGAAATGCATGTTTTCAAGTTGTATTACTTATGGGTAACTCTTATTATGAAATATGAGCATGATTTTTGTTGGGGTTTTTGTCAAGTATAGTTGATTACTCATGAATATCTATTTTAAGCTTACATTATGAGTTGATCTTTGTCTATTGAGACTATGCATGTTTTGAGCTATGAAACTATGATCTATTATAAGTTTTGATGATGGATTTCAAGGTTCCCTACATTAGGGTTTTACTACATGTTGGTAGGTTGATTTGCATTAAGTTTTCTCATTTTATTTCACTCTCGAATTGCATGATTTTGAACTAGTATCATGAACCTACCATGTGTTTGATAAAATGTGAAGTTAAGAATTCTCAAGTTATTGATGATCTACTTCATGATTTACAAGTCAAGTGATTATATAATGATCAAGGGCTTTCAAGTATATATTGAATTCATGAAAATTGTCTAGGGTTTTACAAGTTACAAGTTAAGCCCTATTTCAAGGTTTTTACCTCTTGTGATCCATTCATGTTAAAGCAAGCGTTCATGTATGATTATAATCTACTCTCATGTTATCATGTCCGGCTTGCCTTGTAAGTAGGTCAGACCTTATTGAGGGGGTGTCATGCCTCAGTCACCTTATCAAAGGGGTGTCATGCCGCAATTACCTTGTCACCTTATCGAGAGGGTGTCATGCCTCGATCACCTTGTCGAGGGGGTGACATACCTCAGTCACCTTGTCAAGGGGTGCCATACCTTGATCACCTTATCGAGGGCATGTCATGCATTAGTCACCTTGTTGAGGGGGTGTCATAGCTCGGTCACATTGTCGAAGGGGTATCGTGCCTTGGTTATCTTCTTGAGGGGGTGCCATGCCTCGATCACCTTGTCGAAGGGGTGTCATGCCTCAGATTCCAAGTTGTAGCCAGCTCGACCTATGTCAGTTAAGGTCTCATCCCACGCATGTATTATGTACTATACAAGTTGAATGATTTACAAACATGTTTTACTTCAAGAAATGATAATACATACCATATTGAGATTATACTTATTTATTGCCTATGATTGTGCATTTTGACTATATTGGCTTATGTCTTATTGCATTGCATTCCACATACTTAGTACATTCAAACTTACTAACACATACTCTATGCCTACATGATATTTCCATGTAGGGACCGGAGCACCTTTTGATCATCCTCCACGTGGCTAGTTCGGTACTTTAGAGATAAGCTTTGGTGAGTCCTCAAGTCTGAGGACACTATTTTTGTTTATCTTGCTATTTTGAGACTTTCTTATGTTGAATACTTGTTAGTATTAGGGGGAGCCTAGAGAGTATCTTGGCCCCCGCTCTATTCTATGTTAGAGGTGTTGTTGGATATTATGATGTACTTATGCTATAAGCTTGACTTTTTTATGTTTTTATGAATATCAAGACTTTCCCTTAGTCCCTCTTCCCTTTTATAATATCATGTATGTTATTTTGCTTACGTGACCGAGCATGTGGGAATGATATGATAAGAGGCTTGCTTGGATCCCTTCGATCTCCCCACTCACCATTTCACGTCTAGGCCCTAGGCTTGGGTTGTGATAGTGTTCGCCAACATCGTCCTAGCCTTGTCCTTCTTATCTCAGTGGAACTCAGCATCAATGAGCCAGATATCTGTAAATGTTTATAGAGTGATCTCAATATCAATCTTGCAAACAAAAGGAACTCTGCCTCTCCAGCACAGTGCAGTACATAGGCTTGGGAATAGAAGGGAGGTCTGAACCTGTTTGGCTCTAGTGAGGATATTAGGAACAATTATTGAACCAATATTTAACTTCCCGCGGTCTGTGATACAACCAACCAATACCTTCTTTAGATGCCAAAGGATAGATTCATTTTGTGATAGCATAAGGTTGTTATTGATAAATAAAGACTAAAACCTTATGTGAATATTCAACTATTTCTTATCTATCACCACCCCTTCACCCAACCACGAAGGAGATACAATCCCGATCATTGGGGATAGTTATACCTTTATATCATCAAGGGTTTCCTTCTCAATCATGTCGGCAAGGTCATGCCGAATTTGAAATGTGCATCCTAACAAGTTATTGATATCCATCTTGCTATCGGGAACAAGCACAACTCGAACTTCAATAACATCACCGGTTTTTGAGAAAACTTTATCTGACCCTTGCTCTTTGGGATGACTTTGTCATAGGCTTCATAAAATTCTCAAGCACAACTTGGAATATAAGGTTCCTGAGGTATGGTGAAGTGTTGAAAATGATGGAACTTGAAAGTGTCCCACACATCGGGCACGTGTCAACTACCCCATTAGTAGACAACCTCCTCTCCTCTAAAATGGTTCTAAGCCCAGCAGATTTTAACCTATTTAAATGTTAGAGGGCTATTGTCACTTGAATATTTTGAGAGATTTGGTGGAGTATGTCATGCAAAGCTTTGGACCTTGCTACCATTGACATCATTTATGGCTCGGCTCTGAAGCTGAAGGCTCATATGTGGGGCTTCTAGACCCCGCTTGTTCATCATTAGAGCAAGTCCATTCTACACCGAGGGATCCTATTTATTCACTATTGGATTCCTTTGCTTAACTATTTTTCTTTTGCCTTTGCCCCATTTTTCTCTATAGGGCCTTGGTGGTCTTTGTTCAGCCCATTCAACAGCTATTATGGTTGCCCGAGTTGTATGGGATCTTCCACGAGTCACAATATCCTTTTGGTAAGACATATTCGTAAAACAAACTAAATATATATAAGAATCAATAGTGTGAAAACAATATTCAAAAATAAGCATCAGAAAAACAACCTTGGCAAACAGGTCATTTTGCCTACCGAACTGATTCAGTGGTCAAAAAGATTGTTACCTTTCTTTATAGATTTAAGGATCCAAATCACTATCACATTTGGTGAAGCCAAATGTGACAAAACTCAATATCAAAAACTTTTCACAAAAAATATAGTATATGGCCTTTTCGTGCATCGTCAACTCAATTTTAACAGTCAAAATGACCATCATAAGAAAAGTAGGGAAATTTCATGCACAGCTATATCAACACATCATCGTACACATTCATAGATTGAAGATAGGAACAAGAAGTCAATATCAAAGAAAACTCAAGTGTTGCCTCTAAAACAGTTCCATATTTAATATCATGGCACAATGAAGTCTTTTGAAAATCACAGTTTGCCAACATGGTCATTGATCGCACCACCTGCAGGTCCTTAGGTTGCTTCATCGCCTTACATATATTGAATATGACCTCCTTGTTGTTCACTCTAAGCTTTAAGTCTCCTCTCTCCATATCGACTAGTGCCCTATTGATAGCAAAAATGGTCTACCAGAGATGATAGGCACATTCACTTCCACCTCACAGCCGAGGATCACAAAATTAGTTGGTATGATGAACTTGTCTACTTTAACCAACACATCATGCAAAATATCAATCGGTCTTTTACTGGACCAGTTTGCATTAAGCAATATTATTGTCATTGGCAAAGGAGTGTCCAACCTAATTCCTCAAAAATGGTCAAAGGCATAAGGTTTATGTTAGCTCTAAGGTCACATAATGCTTTGACAAATTTGCAAAACCCAATTGCACATGGGAAAGTAAAAGCACCTAGGTCATCTTTCTTTACCACCAAGTTATTTGTCACTATCGCACTATAATGATGTGATATTTCAAGTATCTCACTTTCAAGATTCCTTTTCTTGGTCACGAGCTCGTTCATAAATTTTGTATAACCTAGCATCTCTACAAGAGCTTTAACTGATGGAATATTGACCCAAAGAGAGTTGAACATTGATAAAAACTTTTAAAATTTGGTATAATCATTCTTCTTTTTCAGCTTTTAGGGAAAAAGAGAATCAATCCTCACTTGAGATTCTTTCAACTCTTAGGATGCGAAAAATTTATGGGGAGGTACATTTTTATCTTTACTCAGCTCAACCCCAGCCTTGACATTGCTATAACTCCAGGGATTACCGAAAGAGCTAACTTTCTCATCAATAATCACATTGTTGTCCACTTCTGGTTCATCAATCTCCTCAAATAAAGAGGTCTTTGGCAGTTGTGTTTGGATCAATATCCAAAAGAAGTGCCTTTCCTTCAATCATCTTGCCACAATGCATTTTAGTGGTCATGCACTATTTTTCACTTTTTGGGTTAGACACTGTGTTGCTAGGCAAACCCCCTTTTAGCCATTGGTTGAGATGAGTTGAGATTGTTCCTGGTTGTGTTTCCAATTTCTTGATTGATGTCAAATGGGACGTCACTATTTGACTAAATGGGGAAGAGTCTAACTTTATCTCTTTTAATACTTTATCCAAAGCCTCCACCTTATTTAGGAATATAGTGAGCATGTCTGCAGTATGAAAACTTTCTGGATTCACAATAGGCTCCTTAGGCTTCATACTATCAAGAGACGGGATGTATCGATCTCTTTCACCTTCTCTCTCTCTCTCCACCCTCCATCCTGGTCTCTCCACTCTCTTTCTCGCCAACCACTGTCATTGTTCTAACCTTGATTCCATGGTGTCCTTGGAAAGGCTGGCCGAGAACCCACCACTTGGTTCCTAATATAAAATACCTCCTCATTATAGGTAGCTTCATAAGGCACACTACTAGCATAACCAATAACATTTACACTCCTACGACCACTGTGCATCACATATTTCGACAATAGATCAAGTTCAGTCATTATCTTGGCCATATTCTCATCCCTTTCTTGATCCTTTTCCATTTTCTCTTTAGATGGTCCCCTAGGCATAGATGAGATGAGGTTATCACAAGTATACCATGCTTGCTTGATCTTTATACCATGCTCGCTTGATCTTTGTCATGTCATCAAGCAAAGCCGAAGTTGCAGCAAAAGATTATGTCATTATGCCACCTCTCACCAATTGGTCCGCAATTCCTTTATTCACCTCATAAAGTACATAAAAATATTGAAGAAGATGGTCCAGCATAACATTAATTGGACATTTAAGCAAAAGCTTGTGGAGCCTCAACCAAGTCTCATACAATGGTTCCCTATCTATCTTTTAAAGTTTTCTGTGCTCCTCTTCAGCCTCACTATTTTAGAAGAAGGGAACAATCTTTCAAGGAAAGCTTTAAGTAATTCCTCCCATATGGTGGTGGAATCTCTTGTAGCTCCGCCAACCATCTAACAGCTTCTTTGAACAAAGGGAATGGAAACAATAGCAAAACAGAATGTTTCTTGAGTAACTCCTTTGAAGCTAAATGGTGAACATACATCCACAAAATTGTGAATGTGCTCATATGGATCCTCATGTGCTAGACCACCAAATAATCCCTTCAATAGGAGCAATTGGAGCATAGTACTTGTAACGTGGAACACCACATTTCATGCAAGTGGGGGAAATCAAATAGCACCAGAGCTACCAATTTGGTCCCTGTTGACATCATTGAGGTTTCTAATGTCGTCGCCATTTATATTTCTATTGGTAATCATAGCTTTACCTAAAAATAAATTAAAACAACAAAATAAAAGAAAAACAAGTAAGAAAGTTCAACTACAAAAGATTAGTTCAATCAAACATGTCTAACAAGAATACAACACTATTCGCCGGCAACACTGCCATTTTGATGCCTGCCTCAACATACCTCAAAAACATTAAGAAGAATTATGGTCATCATCGCATATTTATTCAACAATGATCGAGGTTAAATCCATAGATAATGGTTGTTCAAGATTAGAAGTATTAATTTGAACTAAAGATTTGTAGCATTAACATGTATCTAATAAATGATTGCTAGACTTGAATTAAAACAAATGATTAGGGGATAAGTCAGAGGTATTTTAACATGGGAAAAGAATTCAACAAATGGGTCTTACAACTTAAATGAATGTGTCAATTGAATGTGAATAGGCTAAAATGTTTGTAACCACTATTTCTAATCAGACAATAGTAGTGTATCACATGAACTTATTATAGCTCCACATGTGAAATTGCACTAGAACACACTTAGCCTTAGCAATTTATAATCAAACCATCTGATACCTTAACTTTTCAGCCATGTTAGGCATTCAACCAAAATCCACAATATTTAAAGCTATCATACTTATTATCCACTTTAATCATTCATAATTAATGCAACAATTGAAGATCTAAACATAACCATGAGTTTGTAACCTCAAGTATTAGTTAAATATAGCAAAGAATATGAATTCACTTCAATCAACAACAAAAAATTCAAAATAGATAAGACCCAGTCATAATTCAAGTACTCATGTCAATTACACACTCCTAATAATAAGCGTTTTAGCCTGACATAACTAAAACATAAAATTGAGTATCAAATTCAGCTTTCATTGCAATGGGAAAAGAGTAATACAAGGAATTAGAAAGAATTTCTTCACTTATTGTTCCAATTCCTCTTTCCCAAGCTTGGTTTCCAATCTCTTTTCTCAAATGATAAAGTACTTTCTCTCTAGAAGGAGGTTTGGTGTACTCTCTATGAAATGTTTTGAATTGGGTTCTCTAGAGTGTTCTACAAATTAGTCCTCTAAAAATCTCTTTTATACCCCATATAAAATTTTCTTGGATTATGCACGATTCATCGATCAATGATCAAGGTCGACCACTATCGAACACTTCGACAATCTATTGAATGTGTACTTGATCACCTTTTAGATCATTTGATGCAAGTCTTGGTCTTTACAACAATAGGTGGTGTGACTATGCATCATCAAACTTATTCGATTATCTACCAAACCTTCACCAGTGTCACTGTTTTACTTCGTATTTGAGTGATTGGACTCTGCAATATTAGGCGGTCAATGTAACCCTTTGGTGATATGTCGTGGTCGGCAACACCACTTTTTACCCCCTTTTCGCACTTTTGTTCCTTTGCCCTGTGTTGTCAAGTTTTGTCCTTCCATGCTCTTTATAGCATCAAACACACAGATTAGTAAGCATATGAGGAATAATAGTATACTAAGAGTAATATTTTCTTGCTTTTTAAGCTCTATATGAGTCTAAAATATGGACTTATCAGGTATCAATATTGTTTTTATGTTCCTAATGTTGTTGTCCTAACGGAAGAGATTTTGAAAGAAGCCCACAACTCTCAGTTTTCCATATATTATGGATCCATAAAAATGTATCTAGACTTGAAGGACGTGTATTAATGAAATGGCATGAAAATGGATATAGCCAAGTTCATGTTCAAATGCCTTAATTATCAACAAGTGAAGGTGGAACATCAAAGGCCCAGTGACTTGCCCAAGATATTAAAATTTCTGCTTGGAAGTTGGAAGATATGAACATGGACTTTGTGATAAGCTTTCCTTGTACCCATAAGCATTATGACTCTATTTGGGTAATTATGATAGAATGACTAAATCGACTCATAGTCTATCATCAAGACTATATTCAATGCCAAGGACTATGCCAAGTTGTACATTGAAGAGTTGGTTAGACCATATGGTGTGTCATTGTCCATCATATCAAACTGAGGCACCCAATTCACTTCTCATTTTTGGGGTTCATTACATAAAGGACTTGGTACTATGGTAATGTTGAATATCGTATTTCATCCTCAAATCGATGGATAGGCCAAAAGGACAACCCAAACCTTGTAGGATATGTTGAGGGCTTGTGTGTTGAAGTTCAAGGGTAATTGGGATGATCATCTGCCACTCATTAAGTTTGCCTACAACAATAGTTATCATGCTAGTATTGAGATGGAACCATTTGGAGCTTTGCATAGGAGGAGATATTGATCCCCAATGGGTTGGTTTGAAATAGGATATGATGAGGTTGATAAAGGAGAAGTTGCAAACGTATCAAAGATATCAAAATTTATATTCGGATGTTAGAAGGAGAGACCTTAAGTTCCATATTATATGAAAATCTTACCTATGAAGGGTGTGATATATTTTAGCAAAAAGGGCAAGTTGAGCCCCGATATTAAAATCCTTATGTGGAGTTGGTAGGAATTGGTAATATGGATTATAGGTTGAATTTGCTTTCAGATATGAATTTCATTCATCTGGTGTTCCATGTATCTATGTTAAGAAAGTTAGTTGGTGATCCAAGTACTATTGTACCTTTGGAAGGTGTTGAAATTGAGGAAAACTTAACTTATGAAGAGGTTCTGATTGAGATCTTAGAACGACAAATGAAGAGTCTTTGTAACAACGATATTGCATCAGTTAAAATTCTTTGGAAGAACCAACATGTTGAGACTGCTACATGGTAAGCAGATTCATATATGATGTAATAATACCCTTATCTATTTCAAACTACTCAAGCCTAAGGTAATAGGTTCATCATATTTAAATAGTCTAGATTCTCTTGTTTCTATGTTCTCATATCATAATATACATGCGTGCTCATGAAACTGATTTAAATTATGTTTTTGGCAAGAATTTGAAGATTTCATGGTTTTAAATATAAGGTTCACATTATGTACTTATGTTGGGCCATTTCGTGTTCGTTTTCATCTTTTCAAGCTATAATTTAATTTATCTCATTCGAGAATGAATGATCCCAAAGGGGAGATGATGTAAGGACTCAGACAACTTAAGGCTTTAACGATGCTTAAAAAGGTGTCTCTAAGAGTTTCTCACCATGGTGCCCCACCAAGGACCACTTCATGGCTTGTGGACTTCGCCATTGGCCATGAAAATATCTTGTAAAAGTATTCTTGGTTATTTTCTTAGGCTGCCAGTGAAGTATGCTGCCACTAGTACACACTACGGCTTGTGGACATCACGATGGACTGTGGTGTGGTCCATGGAGGGGCACCTCACCACTATCCATCCCCATCTCGACAAGAGGGACCACTTCACGAGACACCACGAGCCTTGGTAATGTTCACAGCTTGTAAAAGTGAACAATGGAAGTGCCTAGTCATGGCTTCAAGGCTCATGTTAATGAGGTTTTCTTTTGGTAATTTCGCATAACTCTAAGCTACTATAGGACAATTTATGACTCCTATTCCCTTCTAACTCATCCCCTAAGCCTTTCATAACACTCCATGCAAGACTTAACACAATCTCGAAAATCTATCGCTCAAATCATATTCAATTCCTCCATTCAAGTTCAAGTTGAGAATTCACCAAGGCTTCAAAGTTCAAGCCAAATTCTCTTCAAATCCATTAATTCAAGCTTAGCTATGTGGGATTCATCCCTGATTTTCTTTCAATCATGGAGACCAAACTTCTTTAATCTAATTTCATCTATTATCAAGTATGATATAAATGAGGTTTCCATGATTTGACCATAAATTGTTGAAATTATGATATGGGGTTATATTCAAATGATTAAGTAAGCTTGTTTTTCTTAGTTTACATGGTTTTCATGAGATTTGAGCTTACATGACTTGATGAACTATGAAATTATGCATGAGTAATTTCAATTTATGATTCAAATGCTCTTATATTCTTGAATTATGCATGTTTCGACTCTACTAATTTCTGGACACGTGTGTTGCATGTGTGTTTGATGTTTTTTTTTTAATAAATCTATTAATTTGATTAAATTTTTTTGTAATGAATAACAACATGCAATGATTGTAAATAAATCTCCAAAAATGAGTTACAATGCTAAAATTAATTCTTTTTAAATAGTTAATTGTAAAACTTGATACAACACACAAAAAAAAGAGAAGAAAAGTATAATGTACAAATTCTTCTTAAAACTTTAATAATAACAATGTAAATGGAAAAAGAAATACAAAATTAATACATATTTTCCAAATTCTAGTTTTCTCAACTCAAACTAAAAATCAAATATTCCCAGTACAATAATAAAATAAGCATTTCACTACTTTATGTATAGAATGAAAAGGAAAAGATTGGCTAGGGATCCCATGAAACAAAAGAATGAATTTATATAGAAAAATGGAGGAATATCAAAAGTCAAAAGATATCTTAAAGTTTTAAATTAAATATTTAGAAGCTATGAATTTGAAAACTATGATATTATAAAGATTAAAACTAGAAATGGAATATGTAATTAACTATGACACATGAAGTTAAACATTTAGTTCAAAACAAATAAAAGAAAGATATGAAGTTGAACATTTAAAATAAATAAAAGAAAAAATAATAAATAAATTAAAGGGTATATCATTTAGGATCTAGATTTACTTTGAATTGATATTATCTTACGTTGACGTTCTATTTATTATCGATTTTACTATTTGAAAAGAGAAAAAGAAGCATATAGAGACATTAGGCTTGACAATGAAGATTTTTTCTAAAGCAATATAATTGAAAATTTTTTAAACTATAGCTCAAGTAATGTCAACTTTTGCAACTATATTTTAAATGACATATTAACTGTAGCTCAAGCTTTAAACTTTATGTGGAATGTAATTGTTGGTGAAAGAGTATTAAAAAAATATCCTCATAGGAGAGAAAACTGAGTGCAGCACACCATTTTTTCTTCCTCATATTGTAAAAAAAAATTAAAGATCTTAATTAAAAAAATAATACAAATACAAAATTAAATGTAGACTTTAATAGTGTATACGTGGAAGACATCAATTAATACATTAAATATTATCTAACTGGAGGTGATCTCCTACCCTTAATAAGTGTTTACCCACTCTCCGCTTACATTAAATTCATAAAGGGTTATGAGTTTGAAAACACATGAAAATAATAGAGATTATAAAAACTAAAAGTTATGAAAAGATGCGAATATGTGATTAAAGAAATAAAATTAATGAATATTATTAGAATAGGAGTTATGAAAATGAAGAGGTGTAAATTATGGAGCTGATTAATAACATAAAATAATTAAAAAACTAAAAAAATATTTTAAAGCAGATTATTTTATATAGATTGTTTTAAGTAAATTGAAGGAAAAAATAAAAATAAATTCAAATTGTTTTTTTCGAAAAATATAACTAATTTATTTTTCAAAAGGATAAATATGTCTAACAATTTTCTATCGATATTTCATCTTTCAACTCTTGTCTTAGCACCTTTCTATTTTAGTAATTAGTCTAAATGCAATAATGTAATAATAATATGATATATTTATTATTTAATATTACTTTATTAAATAAATATTATATATTTATTTATTTAGTATAGAAGTAAAATGGTAATCTAACTTTAAAATTTGGAGCTTTTCACTTTTAGCAATTATAATTATCATGATTTCAACTTGATATTCATGTACCCATGCTTTTACTCTCATCTCTCATCACATGATCTTGCATGAACTAGACTCTTACATGATAATTTGATAATGAATGTGAATACTAATATGGAATTGAGCAGCAATTTGATGTGGTATGATTATGAACATGACTTGCATATGATTTCAACTATTACATGATTATGAGCATGGTATGAACGTGATGACATGAATATGATTATGGATTTGAACATGGTGATTAGTACGATTACGAATGTGAGTGTGAACATGATTATAGCATGCTGATGAGTATGTTATGAATGTGATTGGGAGGATCTAGGACCTTGAGGATTGACATGGGTTTCTCAAAGGGAAAGATTCGAATATTTTCCAGAAGGTGGTTCAAGATTCTAGTATGTTATGAGAAGAGGATTTAGGGCCTTAAGGTTGACCTAGGGGAAGGACTCGGGATTCCAAATAAGTGACCTAGGGCTCTGACATACTATGAAAAGGGAGGACTTAGGGCCATGATGTGACCCAGGACTCTAACATGACTTATGAATGGGTGACTTAAAGCCTTGAGATTGATCTGGGAGGAGACTCAAGATTCCAAAAAGGTGACCTAAGAGCTAACATGAAATGAGATACTCTTCGAAATGATGATGAGGTTATGAGGTTATGACAAGTTCAAGGTAATGGTTTCAACTAAAAGGTTTGATGTTTCATAATGGCTTATGATGGATCATGATATGCATGATTATATACTTTTTTACTACACTGCATGCCCGCATACTTAGTACATTCAAATTTACTAATGCATACTGTATACCTATATCGTATTACAATGTAGGTGCTAGTTATCCATTTGTCCATCCTTGTGGCTAGATCCAGGTTACTTGACAATATGGATTAGGTGAGTTCTCATGCTTCAGGAAGAAAGTCTTCTACCTTTATTCTTATGTCATGCTATGTTTTTGACATCCTCTTTTCTTTATGTTGAGGATAAGTCAAGACCTGTCTGAGCCCCATCTATGACTATGAGTTAGAGGCATCTATTGGACCTATGTATTGATCTCAGATTTCAGAGTTGTATACTTTCATGTAACGTGATAGTTCTATATTTTGATCTATGCTTTGTATTGCTTCCGCTTATGTAGGTCTCTCCTGTTTTACCTTGAATCCTTATGTTATGCTAAGGAGGCTAGTTTCGGGTTCCTTTGTGGATCTTATTAGTCGTGTTACGACTAGACCCTAAGCTTGGATAGTGACATTTGTATTTTATGATGATTTATTATTACTTTATCCATGTTAATAATAAAAAAATAGATTAAATGTGGAAATTGTCTACCTACCATATCGATTTAAATGTTGATGTCATTGCGTATGAAAAAGTTTTGGATCGTGGCCAATCAAAATTGAAATAGCATTGCGTTGGGATTAGGGATTCCTGTCAGCTTTAATAGAGGAAATAAGGGGAAGGAATAAGGGGGTTGGGTAAAAACGGAACTGGATCAAGTTCTAATGTGTGGCTGCTTAAAATTTATTTGGATGAATGAAAAATAACACTTATTTGATGACTGTGTCTAATTCAGTAGTTGAAACTCTTATTTACTATTTTAAAATCGGATACACACGCCCTTAGTGGTAAATGGCACGATGACATAATTAAGCACAACTTTTAAATAATGACATGGCTGAGTCGTTTCTAATAATTCGATTAGAAGATCCATTAGGTGTTTTCTGTTGTGCTACAACTATACTTTGCATATTACATAGTTTATTATTGAATACAACTTCAAGGTCACACATGAGAGAGAAATTTTACAAAGTTTCAGACCAAGACACCTACTACATATATGTCTTGACAGGAAACAAAAATAATGGACTGCACTAAGTAGAGCTATTGCGCTGTCTTGAAGTAATGCAGATGTCAAATGTATTTCTAAAATAATAATCAGTTACTAGATCTCCTTAGGAATGCTATTACGCCTAAACCTGCAACTAATGCAGCACCAGCTGCTACGGCGCTGAAAGCTGAAGCCCACGCAGATTCTGTATGAGCATAATCCAAATTGTTGGAGCTTGAATCCTTCCTACGGCCATGCTTTCCTGAATAATCCAAGTGCAATCTTAGTCCCTGTTGAAGGTGATTTCTCTCATTAGTGTATACCAGAAATGATGAAGAACATCACAGTATTAGATAATATCATGTTATTTGTAATTAAATACAAATCTAAGGAATATCAGTTGAAGCGATCAATGGTGGATTCTATCTCTGAGAAGTGAAGTAATGTGATATGATTTAAGGAATACATGTGCTGCGTTGAAAAATTATTGGATCAAGAGATTTCTTGCGCAAGTATTCAATTAGTCTACACTCCAAACATTTAATTTGATCTAACCATATCCTACCTGTTATCTAGAGTAACTTGTGAGCTTTTATCGAGACATACTAAATCACGTTATAGAACTGAGGACTAGCTGATCATACCTTCCAACCTGCAAATCTGGCATGGTCAACTGCAGCTGTGAGATCACTTTCTGTTGCTAGAACAACCTTGTCATGGTCTTCATCTTCATACTGCAATAGAGCATTACCAATGATTATATCATCAAGCAAGGAGAAAACATGCACAATTACAACCAATCCCTACCAGAATCTGAGGAAGATTATTCCGGTTAATGTCATCCCCCACTCTCTGAATAATTGCTGTTATGAGATCTGTCATGCTCCGGATATCTGATATGGAAGTCAAAAAATCACCTTTACAGATTATGATGGGAAATAAGATCATCCTTACTAATTAATAGGTTTTGGGTGATCATAGGAAGCACATTTCCAATGTCTAACATGAATAAACAAGAACACACGCTACATATACGATGCAGGCTGATGGAGAACAGTATCAACTCAAAGAAGAATTAAAAGGAGTTGATTTGTGAAGTATAATAAGATGAGCATACCAGTTCTGAAGAATCGATTTCAAGATGCATAACATTAAACAAGTCCCCATCTTTCATAATGTGAATTAGGAAAACAATACAAATTGCAAGACACATGAGGCTGATATGACAGGTGGTTTGAATATGGAAGCAATACATATATGACAAGCTCTTATTGTTCTTATTATATTACAAAACATTGAAAAGAACATACTGCAGTTGAATCTGTGCATCCTTCCCGTTCTGTCTTGAATCTAGAATGCAAAAGTATTAGGCAGGCTTGATGAAGGATAGGAAATAGATCTTCTCAATTCTGCCCCTTCAGAAGCCAATTTCAAGGAAGCAAGGCTGAGATCATGTCATATAAATTGGTATTCGAGTTAACTGTAAAACTAATAAAAAGTAGCAGTTAACACAGATATATAATATAATATGAAAGACAGACTCTAACCTTCGCGTCTCTTCCTCATCATCTAGAGACAATTCCATAGCTGAATCCCAGAACTTTTGCATTCTAGTGTTTGTAACTTCATTATTCACTCCAGAAGTATTTCCCACCTAGTTAGTAAGCAATAGATTAGCAATAAAGCTTGGTTAGCAAGAAGACTTATCATGTTATACGTAGATATGAATAAATATCCCTTAATCTTATAACTTTTTCCGATAATTCTATTTTTTAAGGGAAAAAAATGATATTCAGAAATATTTATATTTGCAAGCTGTTTTATGGGAAACTAACATGATAATTTATCCCGTTTAAGAAACAAGAAAGTTGAATACACACACACTAGCATCACATCCAGAAAGGCCATAATCTACAGCAATCGTTTTGGTAATATCCTCAAGCAGACAACATTGAACCAAGCTAAATTCAATACATATTTCGACTTAATACCAAATGAACTCCACTAACTTTTGTCCGCACACAGGATAAGGGAAACTAAAACAACATAACACATCCCTTACGAAGTCAGTCTTGGTAAACCTTTCCCAAGGAGGAGAAAGCATATATATTCAAGATATATTCTTCAAACTCTGTAAGGTCTACGTTCTCTTTCTTGTGTTTTCTTCTCCAGTTAGGTGAGAGGAACAATAAAAAAAGAAGCAAACAAAATGTTATGACAGTCAGAAAAGACAGACAAAATGTTAGCCAAAGACAATTTTCAAGGATGCCTCTGAATTCAAATGTTGCTTGTAGCCACTTAAAGCTGATGGGTTCCTATAATGATGCCAAATTTAATCTAGAGTGGTAACTGGCTTCACATCAAGTATTTAAACATATTTGTTCTTTTTTCTCTGATAGATGGTCAAAACTTCATCTAGGTTCGTATCCTAATGAGAGGTCCACTAGAAATTAGAAATTGTTGAAGAAACAACAAGATCTTAAATTTCTTATTATGTGTATACATGGTATGGGCAAAAGCTACTAGGATCACATGAACCTGTTACCAAGGCTCTAAATCCTGGTAGTCGTTCTCACTTGTATTACATAAAACATAATTCTTTCTGATTTTTCAATTAGATGCTTCTTTACAAAAAAAAAAATATCCAACTTTATGGAATATCTATGAAGGGACGAACAAAATTGGTGATTTGTTGTGTTGTTTGGACTCTCCTGAAATTTGTTGCATCCACGTTAAATCGTCCAATAATGGACTGCTTTTGGTGGATTTGACATACACTCAACAGCATCATTGAAGAGTCAGACCAACATAGATTTATATTTCACTTAGGTCATATGCCTAAAGATATTCAGATTAAACTTACAGCAATCTCATATTTTAGTATTTTCATCCTTTTATCATGAAGGTTAATTTAACAACTTACCATTAAGAGTTGCAGCTTCTAATATCTGATAGGTTAACGTTTTCCCAGAAAAGATCAATTGTGAGTGCATTCAGTGCCATGATCTTCAAAAATTTACATAATCCATTGAGTGCGCGTTCAGCTCTACAGTAACTGGCTTGGGAAATAATCTACGTATAGTGCTTGTTATGTTTCTTTCATTTCCACTTTCCATGTATATATACAGACATGACGATGTGAATACTTTCTGGACATTCTAAACTTGTGGAAAGAGACAAGAAATACATACTAACAACACTTGGAATCTGTCAGGAAAAAGTAATATGTCTGGGTCTGCTGCATGCCTTACCGTGGCCACAGCTGCATGAGTGACTTGAAGCACATCAACCACAGCAACTACAGTTCCATCTGTATACAAATGTGATAATATCGATCAGGAAAAGATGATAATTACTTATAAAATGAACTGAGATAAGTCAATGTTACCTACCTCTATCAATTACAGGTAAGTGTAAAAAATTCCCATCATGCATTGTATGTAAAGCATCGACAATAGGTGTATCCGTGGTAGCACATTCAGGATTGGGAGTCATTACCTGGATAGATCACATAAGTCATAAAGTATGAATTTAATCGGGGATCAAGTTTTCTTCTAACACCCAAACAAATGAAGATAAAAATAAATTGTAGTCAAGAAATAATACAGGTTCTTAATTTATTTGAATTACTATTATTGTAAGCAGACTGATATACAAGAGTAAAAGAGAGACAACCGTCTCAACAAGAATGGACTCTGGTGGAAGATCTTGAGCAATGACTCGCATCAGTATGTCCTTTGAACTGCAGAGACCATGAGGAAAATCCTTTTGGTGGTTAGCATGCCATTCATTACATCACTATATATAGTTTGGCTTGTTAATAGGGGGAGAAAACTCACGTTAAAATTCCTTGTGGTTTCTTATCAACTGCCACAATTGCAGAGCTTTTTGAGATTCAAGCATCTTTTTTGCTGCGTCTAAAACAGTATCGTTTGTCTCAACTGTTACTGTCCTGGAAACAAATGGCTGGTGACTCAGAGAAAATCTATCTTCTGTTATGTGAAAAGACATTTTCTTTAGGATATCAAAAGTGAAGATATTACCTACTTTGGATTCTCAGAAATGATTGTAGAGAGTGAAGGTCGGAACATTGTCTTCCGAAGTGTTTCAACAAATGAATCAGAACCTGAATGATACAAACACGTTAATTAAAATACAAAAAGGGTTAACAAATGTCACTTGCAATGGCCATCAATCAGTCACATGAACTGGGTACAGTCAGCATAAATAGTTCTTTAAACTATATCAGTAACAACACAAAATGTTCAACACCAACCAGAAACAGATGCTCCCCAGTTTTTTTCAACTCCCTCGACAGCAGCTACAATTGCCTTTCCTTTCTCTGCTGCCCTTTCAAGGCGAGCAATAGCATCGTAAAGACATTTTGCTATATCAAGTAAAGCAATGACTTCACCATTTTCTACAACTGGCAAATGTCTAAATTTTCCTGCAATGAGTAACCTGTTAAGTGCGCAGCGGAATACACTCACACAA
>JAOTQJ010183200.1:0-22806 GCA_025642045.1 Solanum sejunctum | reverse complement strand
ATGATCTGGTATGGACCAATGTACCTTGGGCTCAGCTTCCCTTTCTTACCGAATCTCATCATGCCTTTCATGGGTGAAATTTTTAGGAATACCCAGTCTCCAACCTGGAACTCTAATGGGCGATGGCGACTATCGACATAAGACTTCTGACAGCTCTGAGCTGCTGATAACCACTCTAGGATGAATTTCACTTTATCCACCACTTGCTAGACTATGTCTGGTCCAATCAACTCTACTTCACCAATTTCGAACCATTCGATCGGTGATCGACACTTCCTACCGTATAATGCCTCTTATGGTGCCATTTGAATGCTGGAATGGTAACTGTTATTATATATAAATTTGATCAACGATAAGTGTTCATCCCAGCTACCATGGAAATCCATCATGCAGGCCCACAACATGTCTTCTACCATTTGAATAGTATGATCGGCTTGACCATCGGACTGGGGGTGGAAAGTCGTACTAAGACTTATCTGCATCCCCAAAACTGCCTGAAATGATCGCCAGAAATTTTCTTTGAACTGGGAAACTCTATCGGAAATAATAGACAAAGGAACACCATGAAGGCATACAATCTCCTTAATATATAATCTGGCGTAGTCTTCAGCCGAGTAGGAGATCCGAACTGGAAAAAAATGAGCTGATTTTGTCAATCTATCAACAATAACCCTAATAAAGTCATACCTTCATGGAGTGCGAGGCAAGCCTATAATAAAGTCCATATTAATAATCTCCCACTTCCACATCGGAATTTTCATTTCTTGTAGCAACCCTTAAGGCTTCTGGTGTTCTACTTTTACTTGCTGACAGTTTGGGCATTGGACAACAAATTTTGCTATATCACGTTTTATGTCATCCCACTAATACAAGTGCCTGAGGTCATGATACATCTTTGTTGACCCAGGGTGAATAGAATAACGGGGATGGTGTGCTTCGCCCATAACATGCTGCCGTAAACCTGCAACATTTGGTACACATAACCTATCTCTGAACAATAAGATCCCATCAGGAGAAAGCTAGAATGGGGTCTGCTCCAGCTCTAGGGTTGTATCCCTATATCGAACTAAGCTAGGATATTCATATTGTCTCTGGTTAATCTTGGCTACAATAGAAGATACGGTTATGCCTTAGACAGTAACTCCTGCGTTACCCGAATCCACCACTTGAATTCCCAGATTAGCTAACTACCGGATATCCTGAATTATCTCCTTTTTCTCTAGGGGTGAGTTAGATAATCTGCCCATGGACTTGTGACTAAGCCCATCTGCTATGACATTGGCTTTTCTTAGATGGTAGAAAATATCTATATCATAGTCCTTCAGTAATTCTAACCACCGTCGCTGGCGCAAGTTCAGCTCCTTCTGCTTAAATACATACTGGAGACTCTTGTGATCAGTAAAAATATCGACGTGAACACCATATAAATAATGCCTCCAAATTTTTAAAGCGTGGATCACTGCAGCTAACTCCAAATTATGGGTAGGGTAATTTTGCTTGTGCTTCTTAAGTTGCCGAGAAGCATAAGCTATTACTTTGCCACGCTGCATTAATACACACCCTAAACCAACACTGGAAGCATCAAAATAAACTATGTACCCATCTGGGCCATCAGGCAAGGTAAGGACTGGAGCTGTAGTCAATCTTTCCTTCAAGGTCTGAAAGCTGCGCTCACAAGCATTAGACAACAGGAACTTCGCCACTTTTTATGCCAGATTTGTCAAAGGAGATGCAATTTAAGAAAAGTTCTCTACAAATCTCCTGTAATACCCAGTAAGCCCAAGAAAACTAAGCACCTCCGTCGGTGTTGTGGGCCTAGGCCAATTCTTCACAGCCTCAATTTTCTGAGAATCCACTCGAACGCCATCAGCTCCTATAACATGGCCTAAGAACGCTACCGAAGATAACCAAAACTCAAATGTCAAAAATTTTCCATACAACCTTTTTTGAAGAAGAGCACCAAGGACAATTCTTAGGTGGTCCGCATGGCTCTCCTCAGATCGAGATTAAACTAGGGTGTCATCAATGAACATGATCACGAACACATCCAGGAATGGTTTGAAGACTCAATTCATGAGGTCCATAAATACTGTTGGAGTATTTGTTAGGCCAAAGGACATAATTCTAAATTCAAAGTGGTCGTAGCAAGTTCTGAATGCTGTTTTGGGAATATCTTCTTCCCACACTCGAACCTGGTGATATCCTGACTGTAAATCTATTTTTGAAAAGCACCTAGCTCCTTGTAACTGGTCAAACAGATCATTAATCCTGGGAGGGGGTATTTATTCTTAATGGTTACCTTGTTCAGCTGACGGTAGTCAATACACATCCGCAACGACCCATCCTTCTTCCTTATGAATAATATCGGGGCTCCCTAGGGAGAGGTTCTAGGATGTATAAAACCTTTCTCTAACAAGTCTGTGAGCTGTTCTTTCAATTCCTTTAACTCGGCTGGTGCCATGCTGTACGGAGGAATCGATATAGGCTGAGTGTCGAGCAATAAATCTACAGTAAATTCCACTTCTCGCTCTGGAGAAAGGCCGGGAAGTTCATCTGGAAATACATCTGGGAATTCATGAACTATGGGAATGGACTGGAGAGCTGGAGGCTCGGCATTCACATCATGCACCCGAACCAAGTGATAAAGACACCCCTTTCTGATCATCTTGCTAGCCTTGAGGTATGAAATAAACTTACCCCTCGGCATTGCGATATTACTAGACCATTCTAAAACTAGTTCTCCTGCAAACTGAAATTGAACTAGCTTCCTTTGACAATCAACCCTAGTATAGCAAGAAGCCAGCCAATCCATGCCCGTAATGACATCAAAATCCATCATGTCTAGGTCTATCAAATCATCCAAAGTATGACGGTCGAGAACAGATGCCGTACAGTTTCTATAAACCCTGCTAACTATAATAGATTCACCTACCAGTGTCCCAACCTCGCAAATCTCTATTGGTTCAGACTCTATATCAATTGTGCATGCAACCAATGAAGAAATATACGACAAGGTGGAGCCAAGATCAATCAATGTATACATAGCCCGAGAACAAACAAATAATGAACTTGTAATCACATAAAGCGATGCCTCGTGGTTCTGTCGGCTAGATAGGGCATAAATACGATTAATAGGACAGGTAGAACTTGAAGCTCCACCGCAACCTCTGCCACGACCTACCACTGCTGGAGTACCTCATCTCGCGGGGTTCATAGCCACTAAAGCAGAAGAAGAATCCCCGCCTACTCCAGAAGTCTGGGAAGATCTTTCTGCACCAGCTCTATTAGGATAATTACGCATTTGGTGGCCCTGACGACCATAAATAAAGGAGGTACCTGTAGAACGAAAGCACTCCCCCGGGTGATGTTTCCTACATAGAGAGCACTAGGGCATAGTAAAACCCTGCTGATTGCGGGAACTCGGCCCTGTCCTTGACTGACTGGAGATAGATGGTCTCCTACCGGAGGTCAACGAAGGTGTGCTTTGCACCGATCAAGTAGGAAGCCGACTCAGCTGCGACCAAAACTGCTTGCCTCAAAAATCTGCTACTGAATCAGATGACCTTGCCCTCTTTGGTAGCCCTCTATCATTTATCCTGTCCGCCTGACACCTACGACGATGATCCTCCATCCCCTGGGCATGAACCTGAATACGAGCAATATCCATCCCAGGTTGGGCAGCCAATACTAGGCAACTATCTACATAATACATATCCAGGCCAACAATATAACGATGCATGCGATCCATCATGCTGGAAATATGTGTCGATGCATATCGGCCCAAAGAATCAAATTTCGGACTATACTCCCAAACCGACCGACCCCGCTGCCACAACATCAAAAATCTATCCTCCCTAGTGCGTCTGATCTCGGGAGGTAAAAATTGAGCCAAGAAAGCTTCAGGAAACTCTCCTCAAATTGTAGGTCGGGCATTTGCACCGTGAGACAGCAGCCACAATTCATACCAGTTTGTCGTAACGTCCTATAATCGATAAGATGCCAACTCCACCGATTCTATTTCTGAGGCCCCAATCACCATTAAGGTCTACTGCATTTGTCTTACGAACTCCTGAGGATCTTCCGAAGGTTTAAACCCAATGAATTCTGGGGGACCACAGGCTAGGAAATCATGGGCTTGGGAACTATCTCGGCGGGTTGTCCGACTACTCCCAACTTCCTGTCCGCGGGCCTGTCGCACCACAACCTGTGTCAACATCTGCACTGCCTCCCGCAGCTCCCCAATTTCTGTGCCTGGCTAGGGAGTCGGAGGTTCTGATGCCTGGCCCTCTGAGGATGGTGGGATGACCGAAACCTGCTGTCGAGAATACAGTCTCCGGCTTTGGCTGATCACGAGCTCGGGTAGTTCCCTGACCACATCGGGCCCCATCTGCTAGTGCACTCCTTTCTCTGTGGCCGGCTGGTTGCTTCCTCAGTAGCACATGTGAAATTCAAATAATTTTTGTCAGGGAGGAAAATCACCCTATCAACATCGCTCTAAAGCACGATCTAAGATCAGAAGGAAAAGTAACATCCTAATGTCCTATAGCCTCCTATTTATAGGTGCGGTTCACGACACACCGATAAACAAGACTCTACTAGACACGACTTTGGACACTCTGAGGACTAACCGCTCTGATACCATTTCTGTCATGGCCCAATGCAGGGCCGTGATTAGTGTAGGCTGGACACCCTGACATACATTAAACTAGATTTTCATCCGTAATAACTAAGGAATTTCTCAAAATTTTGGCAGAGTTTCCTCTGTTTTACTGACTATTCTCACCTGCAAACAGTGAACCCAGTAATAACAAATAGCACTATACATATATATGCGGGCCGACAAGGTCATCGCTGCGGCAGAACCGCCCAACAAATGTATCATACAAACGAAGTCACACCACCACAATTCCCACACCCACATGTATCCACGACTTATAGACACACAAAATAGATCGTAAGATGGGACCAGGCCCCGTCATACCCTCGAATATATACAAAGTACAGAAAATAAGAAAACGTGTATATACCAACAGACTGCTCCTGAGGCAAAGGAGCACTTCAACGGTAGGTGAGGATCCTAAGAAGATGACCCTCTAACCTATTCGTCTGTACCTATGGGCATGAATGCAGCCCCCGAAGGGAGGTGGTCAGTACGAAATGCGTACCAAGTCTGTAAAGTGGAAAGTACAAAATATGAATGGAAATGACAACTCCAAGGAAATGTATAACTCAAACCTATATGCAAACATAAACGAATATTTCTCTTTTTAAACTATCAAAATAATCCGTATCTGACGGGAATGATGGTGACCTCCAAACTCACGCCATACCACATCCTAAACACCAGAAGTTTCAAATTGCCGACAACTCCGACACAAGTCCCCAACTGTAGCCTAAGTGAGCCAAGGCGAACAACGGCCAAGCACTCACGTCATAGGATAGGTGAACTCGGGCGACGACGCCAAGCATTCACGTATCATCATGCATAAAGGCCATTATGACTCTTTATGGAGCCAAGGCGATGGTGTCACGCACTCCCGTGAGTTGGGGCGAACTCGGCCCAGCACTCACACATCATGATGCCATCCCAAGCCCAGCTCCTCATGTCTCCAAGCTAAGCATAGTCGGTCCATGGGCAAACCGACCCGCCGTACCAACCTACTTTAGAATATATATATATATATATACATACAAGCAATTATACCTGTGCACGAAATAACTGGCCCGAAAACCGATGAACGGGGCCAAAAGGGTACAAAAAGAGTCGTGAGAATCATATGCATAAAACTAGTTTCAAAAACTTAGCAATATGCAAAATGCTCACTTTTGAAATCAAGTAGTTATTCTTTTATGAGATTGTGCCAAAATTGCTCAAATTCACATTTAGAGATAATTTCGGAACAAATTGAACTTATAGCTTTCCAACTCTCAAATTCCGGCCAAACGAACACTATTCATGTGTTCAAAACTCCAAAATTTAAGATGAAGTAAATTTATCGTAAGATTGGCCAAAAATGAACGTAGATTATTTTCAGACCCAAATTGTAAAAGAAAGGGACTTTTCAAATATACAACGTTGAATAAGCTTACTAATTCATGCCAAAGGGTAGGAAATCTTTACATACCTCAATTTCGCTTGCCAACTACTTCCAACGTAACGTCAATCCAACTTAGACTTCCGGATGTTCAATGTCTACACAATTGCAATAATGCCAACTATTAATATCCATATCGTGCCTTAATTCCTAACTTTTTCATTCTAAATTTATAAAAATTTTGGCAGTATTTCCCCTTAAAATATGTCGCCCCGAGATTTCAACTCAGCTGAAATAATCAACAACAACAGCAACAACAACCTATAACATCAATAAACCTTTTCAAATACAACCACAACATCTAAACACCACAAAACGCTATTGCGATGTAAATAGTAAAACAGGGCAGCAGTGATTCAAACTTATATCTACCATATTCAAGCCTTCTGATATATTCCAAGGATTGTAATACATCAACCCAACACCCAACGCAAACTCCCAACGCTAAAACATAACATTATACCTTCATGGGACTCCAATTCAAGCGAACGTTCATGTAATCCTTTGAATAGTTTTCTAACACTTTTTTCACCCCACAAAGACTATTTTCATGACAAGTAAACACAAATACATGACCATAATTCAACAGATAGCCTTATGCAAATTTGTTCCTAATTCGACCACAAATTCGAAATCCGTAATTCCATTATCAACCAATCCTATTTTCGCGTGTTACCTTCATTTTAACACATCTCTAACACCTTCACAACCTTTAATTAACATAAACAAAGCTAAAATTAACATACCTTTCAATCTTTGATTACACCCAAATTCTTCGTAGCTGCTAAACTAAGTGTTTTCTTGACCAACCAATAACTCTATGCTACTTAGGAGCTTCAATATACCGAGCTTGAAGCGTCAAATAATTGAAAATACGAAAAAAATTTTTTTGAAATTATTGTAGCAACCCGAGAGGGTTCTATAGTTTGATCAATATTTTTTTTTCGAATATGGCTAAGTATGGGACTTGCTGATCTTGTACAAGACACCCTCATATATATATATATAGGCAACAAGGGGGTTACTTGGACCAATCAAAAGCTTACATATATATTTGACCCCACCACAAATTATGCTTAAGGACTAAACTTAAAAGAAATTTTGCATTCGGTCTTAAACTTTATTAAATCTAACCAATTAAGGACTTTCGGGGTTTAAGTTAAGTTACATGTTCTAACAATAATTTAGAGACTAAAAACTTTATATAAGGTCCCGTTGAGTCGCGCCCCCACCTTAATCCTCAATTATTGCTAAGTCTAATCTCACAAAATACTTGAAATAATCTTAAGTTTAATCATAACATAAATAACATGTAAAGACATGATAAAATGGCATGAGTAGCTCATTCACATACTTGATCCCTGCATGGGCATACCCTATACTAGAGGCAGGAAAAAAGTACCTGGACTTGACCCGTTCCAGTAGGTATTGTATTTCACATGAGGGTAGAAACTTGTAACATGCGTGATCCTTTCTAGTGAGCTTTAGTTGCACATGAGGGTAAATGAGTGTTTACGCTTGACCCCTTCACGTGTAAATGAGGGTAAATAGTTATTGGCTTGCCCCTTTCATGTAGGAATTATTCACTCAAAACAGCGTATAAATGTAGAAGAAGGGCTCTACATATTACTTGTAAATCATAGACACTTTACACGAGTTTAATACATGCTTGAGAGCCCATAGATTTGATGAACAAACTTGACCTGTAAGTAGTGCAATAGCCTTTCAACAACCTAAGAATACTTGTCATGAAAATTCATACAATAATCTCTCGTCAACATCAGGAATCCTTGTTATATATATATGAGAAATAATTAGTTTAAATTATTCTTAATCAACCCTTCATGATAATATACATCATCTTACAAAATATGGGCATGGGAGCATGAAATCCTTCTTATCAAGCAAAAACCTTTTTTTTTGAATAACATGAAAACTAATTAAGCACATATGTTCCTTCATAGCTTTTCATAACATCATAGAGAACATAATTTGAACATCATAATATCCATCTCAATATCAATCCCCAACAACATTTTGTCATAAAGCATCATTTCTTGTAAAACCCATATAGAGGACATATGTACAATGCATAATAATATCATCATAAACAACAGTTCATAAATACCCCTAAAATAATTCATAAATCAATAAATACCACATAATATTGTAGTTCATGATAATGCACAAAATAAAGCATAATAGAATACATAGTAGTAATACCATATTCAAGAGCTCATAAAATAACCATAAAGATAAATAATCTTCATGTAGTAGGATAGGATAGATGGTTGGACTTGTGGAAAGGAAGGTTCCCATAATCAAACCCACATACCTAAACTTTAGGATTCTTGAAGAAAGATTTGGGGAAGACTTGAAGCTTGACTTGGGTTCTGGAAATTCCAAATGTGTTCTTGAGATTCTTGAAATTGAATGGGAGATCGAGTGATGTTTTTGGAGAGAATTTGAGAGGGTTTTTGGGAGGGTTTTGAGTGTTCTTAAACTTGAAAATGGTGAAACATTAGGGTATTCCCGTATATATAGACATTAGGTTATTACCCAAATGCCTTTGAGCATAATTTAAAATTAAGATAAACATTGCACTGGCCCATGCCCAGGACGCGACGCAGACCAATCGCTGATAGGGGATATCACTAGTCCACGTCCAAGGCGCAATGCGCATGGGTTGCGGATTGTTAGTGTTTCTGGTCCCCGTTAAGAAAATAATTTTTCTCTACGGGTCTTCTATATATATATTAAAAATCACCATAAACTTGTTACTATGAACATGTATGCATGCAAAAATGACATAAAGGATGAAAATCAAGATTTGAAATCATAGATGGAACTTAAATTGTTACCTTCGGCTTGAATAGAGTGAAAGATGTACGAATATCACTTCTTCATTTCCGCTTCGGCCTCCCAAGTGAGACATTTAACTTGATGATTCCTCCAAAGGACTTTGATGGATGCCACATCTTTCTTTCTTAACCTTTTCACTTGCCTATCCAATATTTTCACCGGGACCTCCTTATAGGTCAAGTTATCATCCATAACACCCACAACCTCTAAGGGTACAATAACACTTGGGTCACTAATACATTTCCTCAACATAGACATTTGAAAGACTGAATGAACCATACTCACATCCGTAGGCAACTCCAATTCATAGGCAACCTTATTAATTCTCGTCAAAATCCTATAGGGTCCCATAAACCATGGGCTTAATTTCCCTTTCTTGCCAAACTGAACCACACCATTTATTGGTGAAACCTTCAAGTAAACCCTATCATAAACGTTAAACTCGAGGTCTATTCTGCTCATATTGGAGTAGGACTCTTGCCTATTTTGGGCCATCTTCAATCTTTTCCTTATCAAGCTTACCTTCTCCAAAGCCTCCATAACCAAATTCAGGCCCAACAAGGCCATCTCTCCCTTGGGATAAAACGTCTACCTTATCAGCTTTCACCAAAGCTTTTAATTCTAGCAAGGTGGGATCAAGGTCTTATTTGGACTTGGCCTCTTCAACCAAAGAAGATTTGGATCCATCGAAAACCACCATACCACCATCCTTAACTTCATCCAACCTCACTCCTAACCTAGCCAACCGGTGTACCTCTTTAGCCACCTCTTTGCTACTATCACCAATATATGCTAGACTACACATGGATATTCTATTTAGAGCATCGACCACAACATTAGCTTTCCCTTGGTGATAGTGTACACTCATGTCATAATCCTTAAGGAGTTCGAACCATCTTCTGTGCCTCAAGTTAAGATCTTTTGTGTGAACACATATTAGAGACTTTTGTGGTCTATAAATACATCTACATGAGCCCTATACAAATAATGACATCATATTTTCAAAGTAGATACCACAACCGCTAATTTAAGATCATGGGTGGGATAATTATGCTCATTCACCTTTAGGTGCGAATAAGCATATGTTATAACCTTGCCATTTTGCATCAATATACACCCCAAGCCAATCCTTGAGGCATCACAATAAACTACAAACCCTTCTAATCCTTCCAATAAATAAAAGTGGAGATAAGCTTATCTTTCAAAGTTTGAAAACTTCTTTCACCTTCACCGGTCTGAACAAGTTTTTCCTTCCTTGTGTCAATTTTCTCAAAAGGGAAACAAGTGAAGATAAACCATTCACAACACTCTGGTAGTACCCCACCAATCCCAAGAACTCCTAATATCCATCAGAGTCAAGGGCCTAGGCCAATTCTTTATCACCTCTGTCTTCTTAGGATCCACTTTGATACCATTATCCAACACCACATGCTCTATGAATTCAACCTCTTTCAACCAAAATTTACATTTATTATATTTAGCAAACAACCTCTCAACCCTCAAAATTTGCAATACCACCCTCAAATGATTCATATGCTCTTCTTTACTCTAGGAATAAATTAGTATATCATCTATGAAGCCCACCACAAATATATAAAGGTAGGGTTTAAATATCCTATTCATGAGATCCATAAATATTGTCAGTACATTAGTCAAGCCAAAAGATATTTCCAAAAATTCTAAGTGCCCATACCTAGTCCAAAATGCCATCTTGGAAATATCACACTCCCTTACCCTAACTTGGTGGTACATAGACCGAAGATCAATCTTAGAAAAGTGAGTAGCCCCTTGTAGTTGATCAAATAAGTCATCTATCATTGGTAGAGGATACTTCTTCTTTATGGTGATCTTATTAAGTTGCCAGTAATTGATGCACATTCTAAGTGAACCATCCTTTTTTTCCTTATAAATAACAACGGCGCACCCCAAGGTGACTTTCTAGGCCTTATGATACCCTTCTCCAATAAATCCTTCAATTGATCCTTCAACTCTTTCAACTCCACCAGGGCCATATGGTAAAGGGAAATGGAAATAAGTTGTGTATCGGGAGGAGGCCAAACCAAAGTCTATTTTCCTTTCGAGAAGATGATTGGGAAGCTCATATGGAAAGGGATCAAGAAACTCATTGACCATCAGAACAGACTTAATAGGAAGGACTTTAGACTCAACATCCCTAGCATTTACAAGATGGTAAATGCAACCCTCAGAAATCAATTTTTGGGCTTTAAGGCAAGAAATGAACCTACCCTTAACCACCACATTATGACTTTCCCACTCAAGGATGGGCTTATTAGAAAATCCAAATCTAACTTTACGGGTTCTACAATCAATGGAATCATGATATGCATGTAACCAATCCATCCTAAGAATAATGTCAAAATCTACCGTGTCAAGTTCAAACAAATCACAAGGCAATACTTTATGCAATATAGAAATGGGATAATCCCTATAGATTCTTCTAGAAATAAGGGACTCAACAACAGGGGTAGATACTTCATAAGGTTTGCACAATAATTTGGTACACATATGAATCTTATTGGCAACAAAAGGAGTAATAAAAGAAAGAGTGGCAATCCGATCTAATAAAGCATACACATCATATTCAAATATCTTTAACATACTGGTGAAGCATCATGCTAGGTCTAGCAACCTTTAGAGGGGTATGATTGTGGTCATCGATGGCCATCCTCATAATTTTTAGTAATCTATGGACAATGTCTCAACTTTTGATCCTTTGCACCACAACTGAAACAAGCACTCAAATCGGCCAAACAATCCCCCGATGCTACCTTCTACACTTGTGGAACGTAGGAGAAGCTTAAACACCAACTCCTTTGCCTTTCATTTGAGTATATGGACAAGAAACAATATTGTAGCTCATCTTATCACACCCATAGGAAGCATTTGAATCCATCAAACATCTGCTAATATGATTTTTTCCACATTTTAGGCACCTTGAAAAACTTATCCCACCACAGTCATTGAGCCTAGCATATGGAAGTCCACCTTCAATTTGAACCCTTCTCTTCCTTACTATGGGGGCTATAGGACAATTCCTCATCTTATGCCCAATAAGGACACACTTGAAATAACCTTTAATGCCAACTAAATACCTTTCTTGATGCTTCTTGCCACACCTTTGACAGGTGGCAAAAGGGATCCTTTCCTTTTTGTACTTAGGCACTGATAGACTAGTAAACGATTAAGCACCATCAACATGGGCCCTTTTAGTCTTCCTCTCTCTCCTCCTACTATTTGAAATCATGTCAGCGTATATACTTGTTGGTTGAGTTGAGTGGTTACAACCTTATCCAATGGCCATAGAATATTGCAAATCTCCACATCTGATATTTCATTGTTAGAAAGTTGATCCTTGAGCTAGGGATGGTCACCATATTGTCTACCACTCTGAAATAGCTTGAGACATTTTCTGAAATGTAATGGTTTTGAATAAAAAATAAGCCTTAGTGGACCTAGCTCTACTGCATGACATAGATCATGAAGAAGTGAAACATTTCCTGAAATGCCTCACAGCCTCCTATTCAGAGTTGTGGTGTGCTTCACAACCATGAATAAGACTCTAATTGACACGGTATGTTGGATTTTTTAGAACTACTAACAACCTAGTGCGCTAATACCAAGATTGTCATGACCCAAGCCTAGAGCCTAGATGTGACATGAGAAGTGGAGAACCCGAAAGAACTCCAAACAAGCCTCTTAGAATATCATTCATGCATCCTTAGTTGTAGAAGAAAAATAAATAATAACAAATGACGTTAATAAGAAGGGAAGCGGGACTAAAGGATGTCTTTCATACCAATATGATGTAATAAGAGTCAAACTCAAATACATAGAATATCATAATATTGAAATGACCCCAAAAATTGCATAAAATGTGCCTCAATAGTGCTCGAAATTATAATTTTTATATATCTCAAAAACTATATATGATATCAAAAATTCAATCTCATATTCTTATTTAGGGGTTCATATTGAGTGGATAATATGTTTAACCCCGATTTAAGAGCAACCATAGCAAAATTTGAAATCATAAAAATGCGATTTCTAGGGAGGTTTCAGCGTCCCTAGCGCGACGTGCCAAGGGTGCACCTCAGTGTAAATTTTGTCTAGTTTTTTCTTGTCCGGTTCAAGGCTTTTATGTGTTGGGCCAAAGTGTTCCCTTGTATGAAAATACCTATACTTAGCCCTATTTCACCATCATATCATTCATTTTCAATTTTCAAGTATCAAAACTCATCCGGATTCTAAGGTTATCATTCAAGTTTCAAGTCTCCTCTCCAATCTTCATCAATCTATTCTACAAAGTCAAGGTATGTTGATTTCTTACATGGGTTCCTTTACCATGATATCCAAGCACTCTTTTACTAAAACTTGCATGATTTAAAGTTGATTTACTCATGGGCATTACTTATTATGAATTTCACTACACATTATGTTGGGGTTTCATGAAAGTATAGTTGCTTTAGCATGTGTGGATCTATGAATCTAAGATTTATTATGAGATTTTATGAAGGATGTTGATGTATGTTGCTTGAGGGTATTATAAGTACCTATTGATTGTTTTACATTGAATTTTATAAAATGATTTCATTCTTGAATTACATGGTTTTACACTAGCACTACACACCCGCCAAGTGTTTGATAGAATGTTTGGGTATGATTTTGTTAAGGAATTGAAGGTCCAATGTATATTTTATGAGTTAAATGATTATATGATGATGATGAAAGGAATGTATGTATATAGTATTATCTCTATAGTGTTGGGAATTGAGCAAGCCTCACTCAGGGGGTCGTAGGCCTGGGTGACCTTATTGAGGGGTTTGTGCTTCAACCAACTTGCACGGGAGGTGGTAGGCTCATGAAATAATGTCAACGGGTTTGTACCTTGATAACAACATTAGGGGGTTTGCACTTCATCAACCATGCTGGTGGATTTGTACCTCATCAACCATGTTGGGGAATTTGTACCTCATCAACCTATTGAGGGGTTCATACCTCATTCGCCTCTCCAAGGGGGTTGTAGGACTTAGATATACACTAATAATGGTCTCTCATCACACATGTGTTATGTTCAATATAAGCATGATTTTACTTCAAGCATCATTCATGCATTCCATATTTCCGTATGCTCATCGATTGCGTATGTTATGCATTTTGCTTTATGGTGCTTATCACTTGTTGCATTGCATCCTACATACTTAGTACATTCAAACATATTAACGCATAGTCTATGCCTGCATAATATCACCATGTAGGAACCTAAGCTCTGCTTGATCCTCCTCCTCCACGTGGCTAGTATGACATCTTTCAAGCTCTTTGAGGAGTCCTCCATTTTGGGGATGATTTTTATGATCTCATACTATGTCTTAAGACTATTGTTTTTTGTATATATTGACTATAAGGGTGAGCCTAGTAGCTTATCTTGGCCTCTGCTAACTATCTAAGTTGTGGAGGTTTTTTGGACATATTTGTATTATGCTATGAGCTTTGACTCTCTCTTGACTCTTGATGTTTATGATATGAAAGTTTTCCCATAACCTCGTTTATCCCTAATTGCTATATCTTTTTATATCTATTACTTCCATGACCAAGGATGTGTAATGATATGTTAAGAGGCTTGCTTGGGGTTCCTTCGGGCTCCCCATGCATCGTGTCATGTCTAGGCCCTAGGATTAGGTCATGAAAAACTTGGTTTTAGAGCACTAGGTTGTTAAATTCTCAGAGTCCAACACACTGTGTTGATTAGAGTCTTATTCATGGTTGTGTTGTGCACCACCACTATGAGTAAGAGGCTATGAGGCATTTTAGGAAATGTTTCCCGTCTTTATATTCTAATAATGCTATAGAGTTGAAATAAGGATTTTACCCCTTAGTGATTGTTCTTTTCTATGCTAGATTATGCCTAACACAAGATGAAGAATAGCCCGCATTCCTGAGGACCAACCAATTCATGGTGAGCTCTTAGAGGCTATCATTTTGCTTGCATAAGTTATGGCTAATCAATCCAATCAAGGGGCCCAAGCCTCTCATGATCCTAAACTAGCATCTTGGGTGAGAGACTTCATGAGAATGAATCCCTTGGAATTCCATGGGTCAAAGGTGTATGAGGACCCTCAAGAGTTCATTGATGAGGTCTACAAGGTTTTAGCTATTATAGGTGTAGATCGGAGGAGAAGGCGGAGTTGGCGGCTTACCAACTCAAGGGGCTGACACAAATATGATTTAACTAATGGAAGGAGGAGAAGGGAGTCAATAATGTGGTACTCTAGGAGGAGTTCAAGGTGTCTTTTCTTAATTGTTTATTCCCTATTAAGCTTAGGGAAGCCAAATTGGTGGAGTTATGATTTTGATACAAGGCTCTATGAGTGTGAGGTAATATTCCCTTCAGTTCACTCAACTCTCTAAATATGCTCCTCACTTGATTGTCGATCCATGGTCTAGAATGAACAAGTTTGTGATTGATGTTTCTGATTTGGTGAGTGAATAATGTCGGTCTGCAATGTTGATTAGTGTTATGGATTTTTCCCAGTTAATGACCTATGCTAAACAAATAGAGGAGGAGAAGTTGAGGAAGAGAATGTTTCATGAGACCAAGAGGGTCCATTTTTAAAGGAAGCTCCAAAATTTATAGGGTGGTCAAGTCCATCAAGGCTAAGGGTCTTCTAAAAGATGGTTGCTAATGACTTTTCTAAGGGCCTTAGGTGTTGGAGGTATGGCTCCTTATGGTGGGTGTCCAGAATGTGGTAGGGGTCATAGTGTCCCATGCTTGAGGGATACTAATACATGTTATGGTTGTGGTTAAGTTGGGTATAAGGAGGTGGATTCTCATCGAAATCGCAATAAGGGCAAGGAGGTTCATGCACAAGGTGCTAATGTAGTTCCTTTGGGGAGAGGTGGCCGATAAGATGGTGCCCCATGGCACAATCAGTTTTATACTTTGCATGGAGGGAAAGGGGTTAATGTAGTGCCCAACTTTGTTACTGGTATGTTAAAGGTCTTTGATTTTGATGTGTATACATTGATTGATCCAGGTGTCGCTCTTTCTTTTGATACCCCCTTGTTGCCAACAAGTTTCATGTTGAGCCCTAATTATTGTGTGAGTCATATGAGGTATCTACTCTTATTGGTGCATCTATTGTTACTAGAAAGGTCTATAGAAATTATCCCATTTGCATATTATATCAAATGTTGCCTTACGATCTTGTTGAGTTGGATATGATTGATTTTGATGTCATTCTTGGGATGGATTAGTTGCATGAATACTATGCCTCTATTGATTGTAGAACCCATATAGTCAAATTCCAATTTTCAAACAAACCCATTCTTGAGTGGGAGAGTCATGATGTGGTGGTCAATAGTAGATTAATCTCCTGCATTAAAGCTCGTAAGTTGATCTATAAGGGTTGTCTTTATCATCTTCTAAGAGATAAGGATGTGGAGTCTAAAGTCCCTTCTATAGAGTTGGTTTTGGCTGTAAATATGTTTCTTGATGTCTTTCCAAATGAAGTTCCTAGTATTCCTCCCAATATGAAAAAAGATTTTTGTGTAGACCACCTCCCCGACACTCAACCCATTTCTATTCCCCCTTACCTATTGCCCCGACGAAGTTAAAGAAGTTGAAGGAGCAATTGAGGGACTTGCTATAGATAGGTTTTATTAGGCCTAGCCAACCACCTTGGGGTGCACCAATGTTGTTTTTGAAGAAGGATGGGTCTCTTAGCATGTGTATTCACTACCGACAACTTAATAGGGTCACCATCAAGAATAGATATTCTCTTCTAAGGATTGATGATTTGTTTGACCGATTATAAGGGGATAGCCACATTTCTAAGATTGATCTTTGGTGTGGGTACCATCAAGTGAAGGTGAGGAGTATGATATTCCTAAGACAACCTTCCAAACTAGGTATCAACATTATGAGTTTGTTGTGATGTCCTTTGGGTTGACCAATGCCCCAACTATCTTTATGGATCTTATGAATAGGGTCTTGAAACCCTACCTTGATTCATTTTTTGTGATATTCATTGATGATATTTTGATCTATTCTCATAGTGAGGAGGAGCATATGGGTAACTTGAAGGTAATGTTGTAAAGGTTGAGGGAAGAGAAGTTGTATGCTAAATATGAGAAGTGTAAATGTTGGTTTAAAGAGGTCGCCTTCTTGGGTCATATGGTGTCAAGGGATGGTATTAATGTGGATCATAAAATAATGGATGTGATTAGAAATTAGCCTAGACCATTGACCTCATCAAACATTAGAAGCTGCTTGGGCTTATTGGGTTACTATCAGAGGTTTGTTAATAGATTCTCTTCTATTGCTTCTCTCATGACCAATTTGACTCAAAAGAAAGACAATTTTGTGTGGTACGATGCATATGAAAGGAGTTTCCAAACATTGAAAGATAAGCTTGTGACCACTTCTATATTGTCACTATCGAAAGGGCTAGAGAGATTTGTTATATATTGTGATGCTTCTCGGGTTGGTTTGGGTTGTGTGTTGAAGATAAATGATAAGGTCATAGCCTATATTTCTAGACAACTCAAAGTGCACGAAAGGAATTATCCTACCCATGATCTTATGTTAGCCGGCATTGTCTTTGTATTAAAGATTTCGCGTCACTATTTGTATGGGGTGCATGTTGATGTATTTGTTCATAAGAGTCTCCAATATGTCTTCACTCAAAAAGATCTCAACTTGAGACAAAGAAGATGATTAGAACTTCTTAAGAGTTATGATATGAGTATGCATTATCATCTCGGTAAGGCTAATGTTATGGCGGATGCTTTGGGTAGGGTGTCTATGGGTAGCCTACCTCATGTTAATGATAGTGGCATAGGGGTGGCTAGGGAGGTCCATCGATTGACTAGATTGGGAGTTAGATTGGAAGAAGGTGTTGATGGTGGTGGTAGTGGTTTTGTTAATGGTTCTAGATCTTAATTAGTTGAGGAGGTGAAAGCTAAAGAAGATCTTGATCCCTCCTTGTTAGAATTGAAGGCCTTTGTAAAAGATGGAAAGGTGGAGGTTTTATCCCAAGGGGGAGATGGTGCCCTTAGGTACCAAGTTAGGTTGTATGTTCCTTATATTGATGGCTTGAAGGAAAAGATTCTTAATGAGGATCATGGTTCTTCTTACTTTATTCACCCTAGGTCTACTAAGATATATAGAGACTTGAGAGACGTGTATTGGTGGGGAGGCATGAAGAGGGACATTGCCAAAGTTGTATCCAGTTGCCATAGTTGCCAATAAATCAAAGATGAAGATCAAAGGTCGGGTGGACTAACCCAAGACATAGAGATTCCTACTTGGAAGTGGGAAGATATTAACATGGACTTTGTGGTTGGGTTGCCCAAGACTAGAAAAGGTTTTGATTCCATTTGGGTTATGGTTGATAGGATGACAAAATCGGCTCACTTTCTATCGGTTAAGACTACCTATGGGGCTGAAGATTATGCTGGGTTATACATCTATGATTTGGTGAGATTGCATGGGGTTCCTTTATCTATCATATCGGAGCGTGGTGTACAATTCACTTCACATATTTAGAGATCTTTCCAAAGAGGTCTTGGAACCAAGGTAAAGCTTAGTACAAACTTTCACTCCCAAATGGATGGCCAAGCCCGAAAGAACTATCCAAACACTTGAGGACATGCTTAGGGCTTGTGTTTTAGAGTCTAAGGGTAGTTGGGATGATCATCTTCCATTTATTGAGTTTTCATATAACAATAGCTATCATTCTAGCATCAGAATGGCTCTTTTTAAGGCTCTCTATGGTAGACGTTGTAGATCCCCAGTTGGGTGGTTTGAGGTTGGAGGGATCGCTTTGTTGGGTCTAGATCTGGTTGTAGATGCTATGAGAAGGTAATGATGATTAGAGAAAGGTTGAAAATAGTCCAAAGTCACCAAAAGTCTTATGCCGATGCGAGAAGGAGGGAGCTTGAGTTTAAGGTTGGTGATTGGGATCTATTTGAAGGTGTCAACCATGAAGGGTGTGAATCATTTTATTAAGAAGGGTAAGTTGAGACCTAGATATGTGGGTCCTTTGTAGGGTGATGAGGAGGATTGGTAAGGTGGTCTACGTGTTAGATTTTCCCAGAGAAATGGAATTAGTTCATCCGATGTTTCATGCGTCTATGTTGAAGAAGTGTGTGGGTGATCCTAATGCTATTGTTCCTCTTGATATTGTGGGGTTATTTTAATATAACTTGACATATAAATAGGTACTAGTAGAGATATTTTATAGGTAAGTGAAGAGGTTGAGGAATAAGGATGTCACTTTTGTTAAAGTCCTTTAGCGGAACCAACAAGTCAAAAGTGCTACATAGGAGGCCGAAGCGGATATGCCAAAATGATACCCCTATCCTTTCCATCCTACGCAAGCCTAAGGTACTAATTCTAAATCTTCTATATGATTTCATGCCTCATGTTCTAGTCCCTAAGTCATTTGCATGCATTCATGTTTACATTGATAAAGTTCATGGTGATTTTATACTTATGTTGAGATTTTGGAAATGATGTTTGAGTGTGTTCTTACGTTCTTGTCAGGGCTGATTTCTTCATGATTAATCTTCTCATATATGTTTCTTTGACATTAGAGGATGAATTTTTGCAAGGAGAAGATATTGAAACGACCCAAAAAAGTGTCCGAAAATGTGCCTCAGCAGTGCCCGAAATCATAATTTCCATATATCTCAAACTTCATGCACGATGTCAAAAATTCGACTTTATATTCTTGTTTAGGGGATAAAATTAAGCGAAAAATAGGTCTTGTCCAGTTTTTTCTTGTCCGGTCCAAGGCTTTTGGGTCTTGGACCTAAGTGTTCCCATACATAAAAATACCTACACTTAACCTTATTTCACCCTCGTATCTTTCTAGACATTCCCAAATACACTCTCAAACACTTAGACAATACTTCATCTCCAATTTTCAAGTCTCCAAACTCATTTGGATTCTACGGTTATCATCAAGCTTCAAGTCTCCATCTCCAATCTTCAACAAGCTATTATCCAAAGTCAAGGTATCTGAGTTTCTTTTATGGGTTCCTTTCCCTCGTGATACCCAAGCTCTCTTTTACTTAAACTTGCATGATTTAAAGTTGATTTACTCTTGGGTCTTACTTATTATGAATTTCACTGCTCACTATGTTGGGGTTTCATGAAAGTATAGTTGTTTTAGTATATTTTGAGCTAGGAATCTAAGATTTATTATGAGATTTGATGAAGGGTGTTGATGTATGTTACTTGACGGTGTTATCAAGTATCTATTGATGTTTTTACATTGAATTTTCTAGTATGATTTCTCTCTTGAATTGCATGGTTTTACACTAGCACTACACACCCGCCAACTATTTGATAAATTGTCTAGCTATGAATTTCTTGAGGAATTATAGGTCCAGTACATGTTTTATAAGTTGAATGATTATATGATGATAAAAAGAATGTATGTACATGGTATTATCTCTATAGTGTTGGGAATTGACCAAGCCTCACTCGGGGAGTTGTAGGCCCGGTAACCTTGTTGAGGGTTTTGTACCTCGGTCACCTAGCTCGGGAGGTGGTAGGCCAGTGCAATCATGTCGAAGGGTTTGTACCTTGATAACCACACTGGGGGGATTTGTACTCCATTAACCATGCGGGGTACGTGGGGAAGGGTTGCACCTCATCAATCATATTGGGGGCTTTGTACCTCATCAACCTATTGAAGGGTTTGTACCTTATTCACCTATCTAAGAGGGTGGTAGGCCTTGGATATGCACTAATAATGGTCTCTACCCATACATGTATTATGTTTAATATAAGCATAATTTTACTTCAAGCATCATTTATATATGTCATATTGCTATATGATCATCCATTGCCTATGTTATGCATTTTGCTTATAGTGCTTATCACTTGTTGCATTACATCCTACATACTTAGTACATTTAAATGTACTAACGCATACTTTATGCCTATATGATGTCACCATGTACAAACCAGAGACCCTCTTGATCATCTTCCTCCACGTGGCTAGTACGACATCTCTCAAGCTTTTTGGGGAGTCCTCCATTTCGGGGATGATGTTTATGATGTCATACTATATCCTAAGATTATCTTTCTTTTATGTATATGTTGACTATGAGGTGAGACCGATAGCTTGTGTTGGCCCCCACTAAGTATCTAAATTGTAGAGGTGTTGTTGGACATGTTGTATTCTGCTATGAGCTTTGACTCTTGATGTTTATGATATGAAAGTTGTCCTTTAGCCCCGTTTCTCCTTAATTGCTAGCTCTTGTTGTATTTTATTGCTTCCATGACCAATACTGCATAATGATATGTTAAGAGGATTGCTTGGGGTCCTTCAAGTTTCCTATACGCTATATCATATCTAGGCCCTAGGCTTGGATTGTGACAATTATCCAATAGCACCTCTAATCATAATGAATCAGGGGCCAAGACACTTCCCAGGCACACCTTGAAATTATAAGTATCCAAAAGTATTAAACAAATCTTAACAAGCACGAACGAAAAGTAGATATTGGCCTCAGAGTTGAGGACTTACCAAAGGCTTCTTCAAGCGAAACAACTAGCCACGTGGAGGAGGATGATTAATAGGAGCTCCGGTTCCTACATGGTGATATCATGTAGGCATAAAGTATGCATTAGTACATGGAATGCACTAAGTATGTAGGGTGCAATGCAACAAAGACATAAGCCATAATAATCAAGATGCATAAACATAGTCAATAGATACAAACTCAATATGATATGCATGATCAATTCTTGTATCAAAATCTACATGTAAACGTTCAACTTGCATAACATAACACACATATGTAGGAGGAGAATTAACCGACATATAAGACCAAGCAAGCTACTACTTGAAATTCCAAAAAATAACACCCCCTTGAAAGTGTGTGGTCTACTTGCCAAGGTAAACCATACTTGACCACACTTGAGGGGAAACATGAACTAGATAGATCCACTAGTAAAAACCTTTTAGGAAAATAATATAATTCTATGGTGGCACATAGTTTATAGAGTAAATACTTTATATAAGGACCCCCTGAGTCGAGACCCCACCTTAAGCCTCAATCGATGCTAAGTCTAATCCCATGGAATAGTTGAAATGATTATAAGTTTAATCATAATATGAATAACTTGTAAAAGATATGATAACATGGAATGCGTCATTCATTCACATACTTGATCAATACATGGGCATATATCTTATACTTGAGGTAGAAAACAATACATGGACTTGACCCCTTTTAGTAGGTATTGCATTTCACATGAGGGTAGAAACTTGTAACATGCGTGATCCTTTCTAGTGAGCTTCAGTTGCACATGAGGGTAAATGAGTGATTATGTTTGACCCCTTCACATGTACATGAGGGTAAATAGTTATTGGCTTGGCCCTTTCATGTAGGAATTATTCACTCAAAATAGGGTAGAAATGTAGAAGAAAGGCTCAACATATTACTTGTAAATCATTGACCCTTTTCACGAGTTTAATACATGCTTGAGAACCCATAAATTTCATGAACGAACTTGGCTTGTAAGTAGCGTAATAGCCTTTCAACACCCTAAGAATACTTGTCATGTAAATTCATACAATAATCTCCCATCTATATCAAGAATCATTATCAAGTAATTTAGTCAAACACATAGCGGGCATATGCACATGTACTTATCATGCATTTCAAGAGTAAGAGACAAGAGAGTAGTAAGATCAATTCATTTCAATTTCATTCAAATCAACCCACTAATACTGTAGTAAAACTCTCATATTTTAAGAAACTATCATATTTCAATATATATATATATATATATATATATATATATATATAT
>JAOTQJ010183189.1:0-22812 GCA_025642045.1 Solanum sejunctum | reverse complement strand
TGCATTTGATCCCAAACTTTATTAAATCGAACCAATTAAGGACTTTCGTGGTTTAAATTACGTTACGGGTCCTAACAATTAGTTATTTCATCCCTAGTTATACTCCCTAATATATTATGGAAGTATCCCTTCAAAGTGCTGACTTGGCTCTACAAAGTGGTGATTCGGCTCAGAAGAACTTCGTTGCATTGGTCTACCACCTGCTGTGAATGAGACTGGACCATCTGTGGAATTTTGTCTATAATCTGATCAATAATAGCGCGTGTCTGCCGCTAGTCTGCCATCAATTTGGCCAATAACTCGTAGGGCACATATGCATACCCTTGCTGTACTGGAGGAGCTGCACCACTACCCTCAGTCCGTTCAGAACCCAAGCTTGATGATGGGGCGGTGTTGTAGTTCTCAAATGGCAAAGGTTGCTGCGGAGGTGAGGACAGAAAGTTTGTCAGCCCCCTAGTTAACGTGTTCTGCTCCTCATGAGAGGGCTTTGGACATCTTTAATCAGGCAATGTTGGCTATGCCCTTTGGAGCTATATTCTTGTCCAAAAAATAAGTACTAAGAACACCAACCTATTTGCAAAGGGTACAAACTAGGCACGGGAAGGGAATGCTAGCTCTCTCAGATAAAGCTTGATCTCGTATCTCAAAAGCAATAATTCAGACTACATTTAATCTGTATCTGGACATTAGATATACTATCAGAAATGCATGTGAAGGTTGGAGTAAGTTATCATTTCCTATGGGCCGCAACCTGACTTGCATATTTGATCACCAAAATTTTACAGTAAATGTCAACGATGCTTTGGCGATAGGACACTTGCGGTCTTCAATCGGAGGTGCCTCCTCACCTTGAATGACTATTTGCTCTATGATCCATCCCAATAGTATAGCCCTAGATGACGAATCAAACATCCACATCGTATCCATAATTTGCATGTGTCTATCCATGAACTGGGCATCTGGAGGAGCTTGGTAATCTGGCCCAAATAAGAACTGGTTGATGGTGGTTTCTGTGATATTCACTTGTGTACCACACACCATCATATATGACCGCAGGGACCTAGTAAGTGCGACCTGTCTCTTCACCTTCCTGAACTGGGTACCCTCAACAGAGTTTAGTAGACTAGCGACATAGTTAGAATAGAACTACTCTACCATGGCAGGCCCATAGGACCTAGGTGGTTACGCAATCTAAGAAAACTTATATGAGTTAAAAGTGTCTCTGATCTCCGAAACTCGGTTAAGTTGGTCAGTGATGACCTAAGCCTCCAGAATGACCGACCGCTATTGAACCCCCCAAAACCTTTGGTAAGCCCGTTAGTGTAGATATCTTTTGCACCTAGGACTGTCTACCGACCCCTCAGAAAGAGAATAAGTGCCTTGGCAGTTTCGAGATCCGTAGTTTGGGAGACTGCAAAATAAATAGTCTCATCATCATTTTCTCAGAGTTCGACCTCATCTGCCTGTTCTTTAGTGCCATGACCCTCAACCTCCGGTCTTTTCCTCTACTCATCCTGGTCCAAAATGTTCTCCTATTTCGAGGCATCTCCTGCCTCCTCAACTCCCATGGAAGGAACCCCCTCTTCAGACTAGGGGGCTCTGTGATGGCCTGATGCACAGTCCTGTGTAGTATGGGGAGAAATAAGGGGAGACATTGCCTGTATATTGAACTTCGGACCAACTGGAGGAGTCATTGCCTGAGTCACTCCTAGCCTGATTACTAGATGATACAGTGGGGAGTCATAGAGGCGTGACACAGGATTGTCCCTATCACTGCGTTTGACTAAGTTGTGACATGGACCCATAGCACCTGCAAGTGCCACAAAGAAATGCACTTCGTTAGAAATTATTGCATATGTAGGTTGACACACTAACGGGTACTCAACCTTTCCCTGTGCCACAAAAGTGATAATAACCCTTAAGAATGGCGTCACCTGGCCTATCATAGGGCCCTTGCACTTAAGAACATATACGAATTAAAAATAAAAATCAACCTATGTACAATAATGAAACACAAACCAGGGCTAACAGGACCCTACACGAGCCGTGCAAGGTTATATGGTCCATGATAGGACCCTTTTGGAATGCCTTTAAGATTTATGACTGGAGGAGCCTATCACGACTGTTACATGGCTCGCGTGGCATCAAATGGGCCGTGTAAGTGACCGTTTAATTCCCCTCTTATCGCCTTTCAACCCAATCATGCGTAAACACATAGGTTCATGCAATGTTACCCACTCAATCATGATTCCTTCCACAAAATGGCATATACAAGTCAATATCCCCAAAATCATGTCAAAAATCACCCAAAATCATCACTTTCCTAGTTACCACCTTAGGAACTCAACAATGGTGGTTTTCACCACCACATGCATACCCAACATCATTAACATATATTATGATGCATTTAAACTAAGAAAGAACCGATTTAGAGTTAAGATCTACACATGTAAGCACCAAAATCAACACTATAAACTAGAGAAATTAAGTTCTTACTTTAATGATCAATAATGGAGAAGAAGACTTGCATGAGCAAGTAGAGACCCACACTAATATTAAGCTATGAATCATGAAATATACTCACGAATCATCACTAAGAAGATGTAAAATTTTGGGAATTTTGAAGGGAAAAATCGTGAAAGAGAGGGAGGGGGTTGTGAGGTGAAAAGAGAGAAGGGAAAGTTGGAGAATGAATGGTTGGGATGCAAGAAGAGGGGTTTAAAATAATCTTGGTCAACTAAGTTAACCGGTCAAAGCCTCTACACGGCCCATTGCACATGGCACAATCCATTTGGACCATCTGTCCTACCACACTTGGAGCAAACAAGCACTTACCTGTTTTGTCCTTCGTAGATGTCACCTCCACGGATGGCCTTAGGGGTCGTGACACACACCACTATCCATTTGGTCGATCGTTAACCCCCATTTCATGTATTTTTGCGATTTTCTTGGCAAAGTTGCCAGGCTCCTATGCGTGAACGCCTGACGGCTAATATAACGGCCTGTTAAAGCTCCAACGATCCGTGTACCGCAACCGTGTGTCTACACTTTGGGAGATTTTGATATGACTCAGTTGGGTTAAGTGTGCCCATTTCACATGGGCCTGTGAATGGTCCATTTGCTGCTAGACGACTCATATGGGTACACGTGGGGCTTAATTTAAGCAGATTCTTGGTTATTTTAGCCTTAAGTCATGTCCTCCCCCGTAGATGTACTCATGATCTCCCAAATAGCACTTGTATTCACCTAGAAACACAAATCACAAACAATAAATGCATGACCTATAAATTAAAATGGTTTTTTTAAATAACAATTACAATGCATGGGTTGCCTCCTATGGAGCGCTTGATTTAACATCGTGGCATGACGCATTTTCTTGACTACTCAGACTTTGTCAAGGAGCAAGACCTCAATCACTGAGGCTTCTTCTGCTGCATCCAAGTATTGTTTCACTCTCTGCCCATTCACCTTGAGTCGATCCCTATTTTCTACTTCTAGCTCAATTGCACCATGGGGAAAGACCTGGCTAATCGTGTACGGGCCAGACCACCTTAACTTGAGTTTACCTGGGAAGAGTCTCAACCTAGAGTTGTACAACAAGACCTTGTCACCAACACCAAAGCTCTGTTGGGCAATATGCTTGTCATGCTAGACCTTCATCCTCTGTTTGTACAGTGTTCACTCTCATATGCATGGAGGCAAAACTCATCCAACTCATTGAGCTGGTCAAGTCTCGAGTCATTAACCTTTTCCCAATTCATGTTGAGCTTCTTCAAAGCCCAAAGTGCTTTGTGTTCTAATTCCACGGACAGATGGCAGGCTTTACCAAACACTAACTGATATAGGGACATACAAATAAGTGTCTTATAAGCTATTCTGTAAGCCCAAAGTGCATCATACAGCTTCTTCGTCGAATTCATCCAGGTAGCATTCACAGACTTGGTCAGGATTTCCTTGATCTCTCTATTTGACACTTCAACCTGTCTACTAGTCTGCGGGTGATAAGGTACGACAACCTTGTGCTATCGTACTCCATAATTTGCTAGCACCACATGGAAAACCTTATTACAGAAGTGACAACCCCCATTGCTGATGATAGTTCTGGGTGTCCTAAATTTGGAAAAGATGTTTCACCTCAGAAAGTGGACAACACACTTGCTCTCATTGTTTGGCAATGCAACTAGCCTCCACCCATTTGGAGACATAGTACACCTCCAACAAGATGTACTTCATTCTATGTGAACTCACAAATGGGCCCATGAAGTCAATGCCCTAGACATACAAAATCTCTACCTCAAGAATCGAGGTCATGGGCAGCTCTTGGCGCTTCAAGATGTCGTCCTGTCATTGGCACTAGTCGCACCTAAGCACCAAGTCATGGGCATCTTTATAGATTGTGGGCTAGTATCTACATTGGAGAATCTTTTTTGCCATTCTGGCCCTACCATGATGGCCCCCTACTGCAGATGAATGACAATCCTCCATGGTACTCAACATCTCCGCTTCTGGAATGCACCGCCTGATAATCCCGTCAACACATATTTGGAATAAGTATGGTTCATCCTAGAAGTACCTGTGCATATGAAAAAGAAACTATTTTCTCTAGTGGGGATTAAGGCCCTCTAGCATAATATTGCTCACTAGAAAATTAGCAAAATCAGCAAACCAAGGAATGAGGTCAATAGAAACTGGCAATACCTGCTCATCAGGAAATGAATCATCAATGTTCAACCAATCGTTTATTCTTGACTCATCCTCCAGTCTGGATAAGTGGTCTGCTACTTGGTTCTCAGATCCTTTTCTGTCTAGGACCTCAAAGTCAAATTCTTACAGCAGGAGAACCCATCTGATCATCCTTGGCTTAGCATCTTTCTTTGCCATGAGATACCTTAAGGTTGCATGGTCAGTGTGCACTATTGATTTGGTGCCCAATAAGAATTCTTTGAAATTGTCAAACACATATACCATGGTCAACAATTCCTACTCAGTCACTATATAATTCTTTTGAGCATCATTGAGAGTCTTGCTAGTGTAGTAGATGGGGTGGAGAATCTTGTTGTGCTTCTGTCCAAGCATAACACCCACAACAATTTAACTTGCATCTCAACATTACCTCAAATGGAGTAGTCTAGTCGGGTGCAACCACCATAGGAGCAGAAATCAACTTTTGCTTTAGGGTCTTAAAGGCTTGTCTGCAGCTATCACCAAAATGGAACTCTACATCCTTCTACAATAACTTGCATAAAGGATGTGCAATATTGGAGAAGTCTTTGATAAAGCGGCGATGGAAACTTGCATGCCCAAGGAAACTCTAGACCCCATTCACAGATATGGGAGACTGTAGTTTCTCAATCACCTCGATCTTTGCCTTATCCACTTCTATACCCTTCTCAGAAATCTTATGGCTAGGAACTATCCCCTCTTTGATTATGAAGTGGCATTTCTCCCAATTCAGCACCAAGTCAATCTTCTCACAACGCTGTAATGCCCTGCTAAGATTCAACAGATATGTATCGAAGGAGTCACCCACTACAGAGAAGACATCCATAAATACTTCGAGGGTGTCTTCAACCATATCATAGAAGATCAACATCAAATAATGCTGGAAGGTGGCTGGGGCATTACATAGCCTAAAGGGTATCCTTCTGAACGAAAAAATCCTATACAGTCAGGTGAAAGTAGTCTTCTCCTGATCCTCCAGAGCTATGAATATCTGATTGTAGCCTATGAACCTATCTAAGAAGCAGTACTACCCTCTACCTACCAAACTGTCTAACATCTGGTCCATGAAGGTCATGGGAAAATGGTCCTTCAAGGACCACTTATTTAGTTTTTAGTAGTTTATGCACAATCGCTATCCGATCACCTGTCTCAAAGGGACCAACTCATTTTTGTCATTAGCTATCACTGTATGCCCCTTTTCTTCGGGATACACTGCACTTGATTGACCCACTTGCTATCATAAATGGGGTATATCACCTCAGCATCCAGCCACTTGATGATCTTCTTTTTACCACCTCTTACATAGGTGGGTTTACCCTGCACAGATGCTCAATACTGGGCACATAGTTATCCTCCAATTTTATCTTATGCATGCATATCCATGGAGGAATCCCTATGATATCTGTAATGGTCCAACCAATAGCTCGTTGAACTTTTGGAGGACCCCCAATAATGCCTCCACCTGGTTTTCATGAAGATCTGCAGCTACAATCATAGAAAGAGTGTTGTTAGTGCCCAAAAATACATACCTAAGCTGTTGGGGCAGCTCCTTAAGCTCTATTGCTGGAGGCTCCTTGATGGATGGTTTAGCGGGTGGTGTACACCTGTTTTGCATATCTAAGTCCAACTTTTTGGGGACAAATGGCCTAGTTCCCCTACCTTGCAATGCATTCATAGTGGTTGCATACCCACTAATACCATCGTATGAGAAGTTCATCAACACCGCTGCTAGCGTGTCCACACTCATTGTTTCCTTTAATAGGATCTCAAAAAGGCAATCATCTTCAATATCTAGGATCGACATCTCTGCCACCTCTTTAGGTATCTTTATTGCAACACATATACACTGAACGTCAGCTCTTCTCGTTCAACGTCTACCAATGCGCTGCCAGTAGCCAAAAATAGTCTCCTATGGATGATGGGAACCTCAAAATCCACTTGGCAGTCCAGAATAACAAAGTTTACAGGAAGGATGAACCAGAAAACAAAAACCATCACTTCACATAGAATCCTATGGGCTACTTTGCTGATCTATCTTCCATGAGTAGCCGCATTGTGGTAGGTGTGGGGGCTCCTACGCCTAGTTGCCTGTAAACTGCTAGCCGCATCAAGTTGATGCTGGCACCCAAATCACAGAGAGCTCTTGCGAAATCAAATGCTCCAATGGTTCACGAGATATTGAAAGCTCCCGAATCTTTCGTCTTTTTTATAAGAGATCTTGTGGCAATGGAACTACAATGGTGGAGATTATTTACAGGCTTAATCATCATTTTCCTCTTCTAGTCACTAAGTCTTTAATGAACTTAGCATAGCCTGATATCTGTTCAAATGCCTCCACTAGAGGGATGTTCGCTGAAAAATCTTTTAGCATAGATAAGAACTTCTGAAACTTGTAATCTTCAACCTTCTTTTGCAATCTCTATGTGAATGGTGATGGTGGCTTAGGAATGACTGGCAAAGGTTGGGTCACTACTGGTGTCACCTCAGGCTCTTTAGCAACCTCAGGCTCTGCAAGTGTCATCATAGCTTCTTTAGTCAACTCATCAATATGTACCTCCATAGAGTCGGGCATCTTGCCTTTAGCTTCATCCAAACCTACATTACTAGGTACAATAATGTTAGAGAGTACTTTACTACTCCTCTTGGTTATTTCCATGCAATGACTGACATTTTTTGGGTTCTAAATAGTGTTGCTCGTAGTGACCTAACTTTTCTCTGGTTTATGACTGCTGACAGCTGTCCCATCTATTGCTCTAGTTGCTTGATTGAGGTGGAATGTGAGTCGACCAACTGTCGAACATTGGACATCTCCCCTTTTATATCTCGCATCCCTACCTCAGTGAACTAAACTTTGTCAATCACCTTTGCCATCATCTCTTCTATTTTTGAGGTTCCACTACCATTATTCTAACGCTCATGATTCCTATAACCATCTCTATTCTACTAGTTTCCTTGATAGTTTTGATCATTACCATATTTTTGACCTTGGTTATCGGCGTTGAATGGTCGGTAACCCCCCTGGTTGCCTAAGCAGTTCACCTACTCATCATAATTATACCCTTGATCATCATACCTAAGCATTGTGTCTATAACTTTTACCTTTTTTGCACCTTCATCTAAGAACTGCTTTGCCAGTAAGTCTAGTTGGGTTTTCATGTGTGTCATGTCTTGATCCCATTCCTCCTCCTTTTATCATAGTTCCATAGTTATCTTAAAGACGAGCCCCGAATAGTCTCCTTCTCTAGTGTACCATGCCCTGTTATTCTTGGCTACTTGGTCTAAGATCACCACTATGTCTGGGAAAGTTCTAGACATGTATGATCCCCTATAAGCAACATCAATGATTGACTTTGTCATAAAATTGCATGACATGTAGAAGATTACCTTCAAGTGGTGATCGGTGAGGAGATGATCGGGGTACTACCTAAGCATCTGCCTGAATCTCTCCCACATCTCATGTAGTGCTTCATTTGGCAGTTGCTTATGAGACCCTATATCATCTATGATTTTCAACTATCTTGATGCGGGGAAGAACCTTTCCAAGAATGCCTCCTTTAATTCTCCCCAGGTGCGGATGGAATCATGTGGAAGCTTATTCAGCCACTTAGTTGCCACTCCAGAAAAAGACAATAGGAACAACAACCTAATTGCCTACTGACTGACCCCAGGAATCTCAGACGATTGGCATATCGCCAAAATGTTGAGAACATGCTAGTTTGCATCCTTAGTTGCTTCTCCACTGAACAACCCTTTTAACTGTAACATCTACAACATAATACTAGTGATAGTGAACTTAACACTTGCAGGTAGTGGGGGAAGTACAATGGCCCCAGTGGTCCCAGCACCCTCATCATCATCATTTATTGCTAGGGGCGGCTGAGGCACTTGGGGTCTTACTCTAGGCAATGACACTTGTCTAAGTGGTGCTGCCGGTGGTACCTCATTTCCAGCATTGTCATCATCACCAAGATTGTCATTTCCTCCACCTCCAGTGTTCATAACTAATTCTCTCCATCTAGTTGCTTTTCATTCTTGAGCATTCATTCTGTGGATTGATTTAGTAAGCTCTAGGTCATAGGGAACAAGTGCTTCACCCTTTCTTCGACTGTTTGGCATGCAACACTGGATCCCTACTAAGAAACAAAAATAGGAAATGAAAGTAAAATTAGGAATTAGTATTACAAACTAAAAAGAAAACTAATAGACTATTACTTCGCTGTATTCCCCAGCAATGGCACCAAAATTTGATATGCCCAAATTTACACTCCAAAAGGAATAGTACAGCGGTCGTTGATCAAATATAGAACTCAAGTAGAGTTGAGGTCGATCCCACAAGAAATGCATGAGAATATATATTATTACCATTTTCAGATGTAATATCTATTCACGAAACAAAAATGCATAAAGGAAATGAGAGGTTTTGGTGTTTCAAGCTAATTTTCTAAAATGAAGCAATAAATAAGTGCAAGAACGACTATACTTCAAATAATTTATGCGAATCTAGGATTATGTTCTCCATGACATCTAATGAGATGGCCGAATCTAGTGATAAACTCGTTCATGATTATCTATATAAGACCTAACAAGTTATGTAACATCTAATTTACCTCTCTATCCTTCTTAGATGCATATCGTCCATCACCTTTCAGTCTCAGAACGTATACATACTAACCATTGTTGTTAATCTCGAAATACTCTCACCTTTTAGTTTGAAGTACTTAGACCAGTTTAAAAACTCCAAATTTCCATCGTAGAACACTTTTCCTAATCAAAACATCCCTTTCGGGAATGCAAAGAATAAAGGCTTACCCTAATGTGTCGACTCCTCAGGGAAGAAATTATGATAAAGATTACTACGATATATACGCTAATCAATCCTGAGATTTACCCTATAATCGCCTATCTTATTGATCTGTCATGGTTTCGACAACCTTAGTTGTGGGTTTAGCCTAGCATATTCAAGAAAGAAAACCCACAATGATACAAGGAATTCATAATAAATGACTTACTATTGAAGAATCAATGAATCCATGACTTACAATCTTGAGTTAGATAAGCAAAATCCCAAATTCTTGTGAAATATCTAAAAAAAAAATAATATTTTTCAGTGTTTTCTAGCTCTTGCAGTCCAAGATTACTCAAAAACAAAATTAAATAACTATTTATCTACAAAGAAAACCTAATCAAATTAAAATAGAAAAAATTCATCAATACGGACACGGACCACCACACGGCCTGTATGACTGTAGACAAACCGTCAAATGGTCCATGTGGCTATCCTTGGCTTCAACTCTTTTTGCCTCTTCACACCGCGTTAGACAGCTCATATGACAGTTGACAGTCCATCTAAGAGGTTGTCTGACTTGCCTTCATTTTTTCGCTCCAGTTAGTCCTTACGCCCTCATGTCACGAACCATGGTTGGTCACACAACCCATGACAAGCTTCGTCTGGCTCCACTTAGTCTATTTTACTTGCTTTTTTATGGTATTACCTTCACGTCACTTTGACAGTACTTGGCATGGCACGTTATATTCCCCACGGTCCGTGAGATATGTCATGGGTTTTGCCTTCATCGCCTACACCTCTTTTTCTCCTCATAACTGCCATTAGCCACCAAGAGTGAGGCCACGATGTGCCTGACGGTCTGTGTGGATGTACACAAGTCGTGTAGGCCCCCATATGCCTACACTTGGTTCCATTTTTGCTCCTTTTTGCACTTTTTCATCCTTTTTCTATTGTACTCTCATTTCTCCATGCCTTAGTTCTTTTTCCTGAAAAATAATAAAAAATGAAAATCAAAATAACAACTTTTCTTGAGAATGTGCAAAAAATCCTTAATACATTAAAAGAGTCGTATTTCTATGACTCATCAGGGGTCCATCATCCAGAGTAGTGGTAATATCGACTATGATGTCACATATTGTATTAGGCTAGCATGGACTAAATGGAGCCTTGCCTCTAAAGTATTGCGTGACAAGAAGATACCACCTAAACTCAAAGGTAAGTTTTACAGAATAATGGTTAGACCATCTTTGAGGTACTTGGTGGAGTGTTGCCTAATAAAAAATACATATGTTCAGAAGATGCATGTCATAGAGATGGGGATATTGAGGTGGATATGTGGTCAAAATAGGAGTGACAGAATTAGGAATGAGACCATTCGGAAGAAACTAGAGGTGGCCCCTGTGGATGATTAGATGAGGGAAGCGAGACTCCTATTGTTTAGATATATACAGAGAAGGAGTATCGATGCTCCTGTTAGGAGGAGCGAGAGATTGGTTTGGCAGATACACAGAGGGGTAGAGATAGACCGAAGAAATATTGGGGGAAGGTGATATATGGCAAAACTTGATTTCACCGAGGACATGACCCTTAGATAAAAAGGAGTGGAGGTCGCGAATTAGAGTAGTAGGCTAAATGGTTAGTAGGGTTAGGTGGTTGTTTGGACTTAGTGTATAGTATAGTAGAAGGAATAGTCATGTTTTACATCATGTGTTATCATTATCTATCATATATGTGTTAATTTTATCATAGTTGTATATTGTCATGTGTTTTTCGTTATTAGTCGCTCTTTCTGTTTCCTTTTTTTTCTCTTTGTTATATCTAGTTTATTCTGCTTATGGATTTTAAAAGACCCATAACAAAAAATTATTTTTGCAATGGGAACCAAAAACAGTGATGATCCGTGACTAGTCCGTTCATGCCTTGGATAGGGACTGGTGAAATCCCCTGTCTGCGATTGGTACGTATCATGCCCTCGCTAGGGACCACCACTAACTTGCTTTCACTTGGGGAGTTTCTCTAACCGACAACCACCACCTTGAGCTTCGTGGTGATACAAGGTCTTGCCCATGCTACCAAAGTCGTCCCATATTTTGCCGGCATAGGGAGGAAAACTAGGGGAGTGGATCCATCCTAAATTGGTCCATCTCAGTGGCAAGTGAGGAATTTTCTTTTGGTACAATCCTATCCTACGCTGGCTACGTAGTTTATGAGTTCAAGTTATTATTATTCTCACTTATATCGGTACTCAATACTACTCCAAAAATATGCATTGCGATCATTAACTATCAAACTGTCCCACTTTAGGGGAAAACTAGAAATCTGTCACTTAAAGCCTTGGCTCAAGATATTTTCTTTAAATTGAATTTTCTTTCTGAAAATTGATAATACTTTATCATAACTGATACTGCTTTCTTCAAAGAAAGAAAATAGACATGCCCTTTACTAATAAAATTATGCATTTGCAACTGTAAGTATCTTCAAACTTTGAAATCTATGTATGATAAATAGTAATGCAAAATACCTTAACTAACTGGACTGATCTTTCAAAACTAATATGCAATGCTCAACAGATGGTATTGTAAATAGATTACTTCTATAATACATGCTAAGGTACTTCTTGAACTTAGATTGGATAACTTTTCGTGCACTTAAGACATGATAATGGAATGGTTATCAATGCTCATCTGGAGTTCTTGTATATACAATAATGCTTCATGAATCCAAAGAAAACTACTTAATAATGAAGTTCTTAGCATAATGATGATGAAATAATAAGGATTTCATGATAAGACTTTAGAATCTCTCCATAAGATCACAGGAATGAAATTGTCTTGACTTTTGACTAGTATTCTTGCTAGCAAATATAAATTAGGTATGAAAATAAGATTTTTGGTATCTTTACATACCTGGTAGGGAGATAGACAATTGAATTCGCAAGGTATTTGACCTAAACCTATAGAACCCTAGCTTCTTTTCTCTTCTTATCTCAAGAACCCCAACTCAATTTTAGCATAAGGAAGTTTAGAATAGGTTTAGAAAACCCTTTTAGACCTAAAATGACTTATATTGGTCCTGGATGAAATCTAGAGGGGTGGAGATTGACCAAAATGCCCCTCATAAAACAAAAGAAAAGTTTTTAATTTAAAAGAACTTAGTCCGCGTCGCGCCTAGGACGCCACATGTATAATCTTACTGCTAACTTAAAACGCATTGAAAAATCATTTTCGTGTGAAAATACGCATAAAATGTGTTTGTCAAATGTATTTTATGTGTAAATTTTTGTAAATCGCTTTTCAATCGATTTTTCAATCCCATAGAAAATTTTGAAAAAAATATAAGTATGGGTCCATGCACCAACACTATTTTTGAATTTTTAATTACAAAAATTTATTTTTTGACTTAGTTGCTTTAAAATCGGGTCGAGGCCATTTTCCCACTAAGTTTTTCATACCAACCGCAAATTCGATCTCAGATTTTTCATTGGATCTTGGGAAGATGCATTATGTGCACGATTTCATTCTAGGGGCATCTGGATAATTTCTCAGGGGTACAATATCTCCCCCTTGGGATCATTCATCCTCGAATGATGAGGATGTTATGATTTACATAAGGCACGAATCTACTCACGAATTTAGACAAGCAACACTACATAATTGAAGCAATTATCAACCTCAAGGATAGAGGTGAGAATTTACCTCCAACATCATCATAAAAAGGGACAGATAGAATACATTAAACTCAATACTCAATACTCAAATAGTCAACTCAATGATAAACATCAAGTTAGTGTAGGAACTCAACTAGCTAATGAACATCACATCTATATAGAGAAGAAGGTTATCATTTCGAACACTTCCATCAAAATTTCGGAAACTCTAAAAGTAAGCTTTTGGCTTGATATAAGGATGGGACTGTTGTGTATTTAGGGAACAACTGTTAGCCTTCATTGCAACCACTCTCCACTACTATGCTCTTTTCTCAAGTTCTACCCTTCATTGACAGAAACTTGCACTCTCATCATCGCCTAAGTCTATTGCATACTCCCATTATGTTCAAGCCTAACTTAAGTTACAAAGTGTTACCCCTAAGATGATCATACTTATACCAATCTAATCCACAAGGATTATGTTATGCACTTCCATAGGGACTTTCTTATAGAGAATACTATTCTCATACATCTACTTAGAATCCATTATAAAAGTCATCAATAGCCTACAACTATCACTCACTCAATGGTGATCACACACTCACGCTTATCATTCTAATCATTTTATTGCTTATTAGAGGTCAACATTCCCAAGAATCTTTAAACTCATTATATCACCATTACATCCACAATCTTATTAACTCCTTTCAGGAGGCAGACTAATATACTCTTACCTATGTGTTACATATAACTAGGTCTCATCTTTATCGGTAACCTTAAATGAAATAAGCACACTATAATCGTCACCTTAAGTGACACCCCTTTCCTTTCATCTGACACAACTCATCAACTATCATCCATCTTCCTATCAATACCAAAAGAAAGAATTATTAAGAGAGCTTAGAGTAAAATATCGTAAGCACGATCATTCATGAGATAAGATCAGAATTACGGAATAAAGTTATCACTTCTCACTTTAAGAGTTGAACATAAACACGTATCAACATGAAGTGCATGAGTTCGAATCATGGGCATGGTGCCCTTGCATAAGATAGGAATAAAGTACCATCACGATGAAGTTAAAGGAATATATATATAAAATAGAAAAGCATTAACGTCTTATTCTGATCAACTCAACCCTATCAAATGCTCAAGATCTACTTGATTTATTACCTAAACATATCCCCCTTAGCTCAAAGGTCACCTCTCTAAGTATGTGAACCGATTCTCTTCGCTAAGCCATAAGTACAAACCTCCAGACGATTAGAGCACCACTATGTACAGAATGCTTATATCCTCCTGTTACTTACTACTCAAAGATGTGAATCTACTTCTAAAACATTTCTTCCGAGATACAAACTTCTAACTTTCTTCTATATATCTTTATAGGCATCTTCCATTTCTTGCTGCTCTTATTGGCATAGTAGCCGCTCTCCATGACCTAGGATCTAATATCTTTCTTTTTGGTTCACTAGTCCTCACCTTCTATATTCACCTATATTTGACTGAAGAAAGTATGCACTATAACAGATATTCCTCATTATCTATGGCTATCCTCCTTGGACTCAACTCTTAAGGGTAGTAGAGAATGTCTACATTAGCCTACTCCATATTGACAACTCAAATATACTATCTAGATTCTTGTAGCAGTCATAACTTGAAGCTTAATACAATTTTACACTATCATGGCTACACATCTCAAACCTCTTTCTATCCAAGGAGCTATCCTCAATCCACTATTCTTAGCAAAGGGCACCTATACCATACTCATACATAAAATTCCTTGAAAGTCACATCTTAACCCCAAACATACACTATGGGAAGCCTCTTAGAGTAATTCCCCTATTAAGACTGCCACTATCGCAATATTATCTCCCTTTTCACACGACTCGTCACAATTCAAACTTAGGGTCAATACTAAAATGGGCATTACACTCTCCTGTCATATCACACCAACTCATAACTACTAGATAAAATCTTAGAAACCTAGGCCCACTAAAATCCCATGGCAAATACCTGATCGACATATCTCTCATTTATAGTCTATCTTCGATATACATCTTAGGCCCTTCTCTTATCTAATAACTAGCCTTAACTTGTTATATCCATCTAAGGGTCCTAGTCACCATACTCGTAACCACACACATCTTTTCAAGTCAATATCTTACTTTCTCACTCATGCTATTTCAAGCCTACTAGGGCGATTCTCTGACTAATAGTATTACTCTCACCTTGCTACTCCTTTTTTCATAATACTCACTTATAGTTCAAGCTTAAGGTCTAATTCTAAACATGTGCATCCACACTTCTCTTATATATATACACACACACTTTAGTAACTCTAAACTACTAGATAAGGTGAAGAATTGCTAGATCACTAAATCTCATGATAAGAAATAATGCTCTAGCTCATGGTATGTTTAAGTATAGTCTATCATCACACTCTCTTTCGTAAGTTAGATAATGCCCACTCATCAATTATACCCCCTTACCTATCTAAACTCATACTCTATAAATCTCATATGACTCTCCTTTCAAAATCATGAACATAGTTTGGATCTATTACTTTATGCCCTCTATTCTTATATTCAACATATATACATATCATTACTAACACCATGCTACTTCAATATCAACTCCTTTTATATTCGAGTGTGCACCATCTTATACTAACTAACAACTCTCCTTCTACTTTATCATGGACAATGGGGGATATTGCTATCCTTTAACCAAAACTTAGAAGGGTCTCGACTTTTCACCGCATGACTCTTAGCTACCAACTTCAAGCAATTTCTATTCTCACTCTTCATGATTTCTATATCTTTCTAGCTCTAGGAATATTCTGTCACATAGTTTAAGAAGGCCTTCAATCACTTTTTCTCAAGGGGAGGGGATACTACTTAGTATTTATAGGTATAACTTATCTTTTCTCTCAAGAATAACATTTGAAAAACGATTTAGGGAACAAAGTCTGAAAATACATCTTATCTTGCTCTAGCTTAAAAGCACAATTCATATGAATAAGAGTGCATTATTTTGGATTGATAAAATTAAGCACATTTGTTGGCTCCTCTAAAGCCTAGTGTATTCTCCTTGCTTTCTGGATACTTTATTTGAAGGTAACTCAACAATAAGGATCTGGGATTTTCTATTCCAACCACCTTAATTATGAGATGTAGTCAAACGAATCTGGCAACACACAAAGATAGACAAGTTTCTTAGAAAGTAACTCTATTGCACGATCTATAGTGTGAAAGAAGGAAAACTTTTCTTAGATGTCAATAGTCTCTTATTTATAGAAGTGGGGCCCTCACAACAATAAATAAGTTCCTACAGAAATAACTTCATATACACTCTAGGTCACTTGAACTCTATGTTCTGATACCAAGTTTTTCACGCCTCGAGTCTACAACCTAGGCGTGACTAATACTCGAGAAACCATTATTGGTCCCCAACCTAACCCTTGACCTGGTTGACTTACTCAACTGGAAACGTTAACATGCATGCAAAAGCTTTATAAGAGGAAACTTTTAAAATATATAATAAAACTCATGAGTCTCAATCATGCTTTATATAAAATCTGAAAACACCTCTTAATACATTAGTAATAATGCTTAAAACATTTTAATGTAAAGACTAAACCAACTTACTAACTCCATCCATGAAGCCTCTACTGTACTATGATAGGTGTCGCAACAAAACCCACAGCTTCCTGACTATAAAATAAAATACATAAATTACACTGACTAGAGTCCTGTAAAAGCAAAGTCATCTCACCCATTGCCTCTTGAAAGCTAATATACTGAAAATTTGTTGTCATGTGGATACTTAAATCTGCATCATAAAATGATGCAGCGCCAAAGGCGTCAGTACGTAGAATGTATGGTATGTAAAATGGATAAAACAGAAACTCAGGGTAGGCTATACTTTTAAGGTAAATACAACATATCTTAGTATATAAAGCATAAGTAATAAATGTAATATATGCTGAAAATATAACATATGCTGAAAGTATAAATGTAAAACTAACTTGCTATGACTTGGGAGTTTTTCTAATTGTTAACCATCATTATGAGCTTTGTCGTGATATATCGTCTTACCCATACTACCACATCTGTCCCGTACTTTGCCGAGGTAGGGAAAAAAATTAGTGGATGGATTTATCCCAAAACTGGGTCATCTTAGTGGCAACTGAGGAATTGTCTTCTCGTACAATCCTATCCTATGCTGGCTGCAAGTTATTATTACTCTCACTCATATCAGTGCTTAATACTACTCCTAAAACATGCACTGTGCTCATTAACTGTCAAACTGTCCCACTTTAATGGAAAACTAGAAACCTGTCACTTAGAGCCTTGGCTCAAGATGTTTTCTTTAAACGGACTTTTCTTTCTAAAAACTGATAATACTTTCTCATAACTGATACTGCTTTCTTCAAAGAAAGAAAATAGACATGCTCATTATTATGAAATTACATATTTGCAACTGTAAGTGTCTTCAAAATTTGAAATCTATACATGATGAATAGTAATGCAAAATATCTTAATTAACTTGACTGATCTATCAAAACTGATATGCAATGCTCAAAAGATGGTATCGTAAATAGACTACTTCTATAATTCAGGTTGAGTTACTTCTTGAATTGACTCATACTTTAGACTGGATAACTTTTCAATGCACTTAAAACATGATAATGGAAAGATTATTAATACTCATCTAGAGTTCTTGTACATACAGTAATGCTTCAGGAATCCAAAGAAAACTACTCAAAAATGAAGTTCTTAGCATAATGATAATTAAATAATAAGAATTTCATGATAGGACTTTAAAATCTCTCCATAAGATCACAGGAATGAAATTGGCTTGACTTTTGACTAGTATTCTTGCTAGCAAATATAAATTAGGCACGAAAATAAGATTTTTGGTAGCCTTATATACCTGGTAGGGAGATAGACAATTGAATTCATGAGGAACTTGATCTCAACCTCTAGAACCCTAGCTTCTCTTCTCTTCTTCTCTCAAGAACCCCAACTCAATTTTAGCGCAAGGAAGTTTAGAATAGGTTTAGAAATCCTTTTTAGACCTAAAATGACTCATATAAGTCATGGATGAAGTGCAAGAGGGGTGGGAATTGACCAAAATGCTCCTCATGAAATAAAAAAAAGTTTTAATTGAAAAAAACATCAATTCACATTGCGCCTAGGACGTGCACATGTATAATTTTTGACTGAAAACTTAAAACATGTTAAAAAATCATTTTCGTATGAAAGTACACGTAAAACGCATTTGTCAAATGTGTTTTATGTGTAAATTTTTGTAAATCGCTTTCCAATTGATTTTTCAATCCTGTAGAAAATTTTGAAAAAAAATGTAAGTGTTGGTCCGTGCACCAACACTATTTTCAGATTTAATTATGAAAATTTATTTTCGACTCAATTGCTCTAAACTCGGATCGAGGCCATTTTTTCACTCAATTTTTTGCACTGATCGCAAATCCGATCTCGAATTTTCGTACTGACCCTAGTTGGTCCAATCCATTTAAGTTTTTGTAGGTTATTGAGTCGTCCATTTATTAACTCAATCCAACTCATTTTCAACCCTTTAAAAATTAGGTTAATATGTAATTCAAATTGACTCATTAAAAATCTTATCAAAATATTTTAATTTTTTTAATTATTTGATTCATATATAGCCATAATGAAGAAAAAATAATTCTATTAGGTATTACAATATTTTAAATTGCTATTTTATCTTCAAATTGAATATTCTATTAAATAGAAGTAACTTACGATCATTTGGTTAGGATCAATCTAAACCAATTTATCATTAGTAAATACTCTCTCAGACCCATTTTGTGTGGCACCCTTTTCTTTTTTGTCCATCCCAAAAAGAATGTCACCTTACACTAATTAAAAATAATTTGGTTTTAAAATTCCACTTTTACACTTAATAAAATGAATCTAAATCACACAAAATTCTCAGAATGACTTTAAACCACAAATTTCAAAAATTTTACTTTTTGACTTAAATATCATGTCAAGTCAAAGGGTTTTACATAAAATGGAATGGAGGGAGTATATGTTTTTAACTAATATTGTAAGAACCTTTATTTATATTTTTTTTAACTTAGATTGATCATGAAAACTAAAAATATAAGTTTTATTAGAACATATGAAATGCAATGTTTGACAAAAATATAAATATTATAAATATGAAGTCATAGGAAAATTATTAAAATATTTCATAAAAAGATAATCTATCAAATCTAACTAAAAAAATCAATGGATTGTACTGTAAGATATGAAGTCATATACTACTTACACAAATGAAATTAAAAATATAACTGTAACAACCAATCTTGAGATGAGATATCCCATATCAGCAAAACACGGGAGATATATTAGGTATATAAGTAAAGGACTGGTCTATATATTGTGAGGCGTCTTTTGGGGTGAGCCCAATGAGACAAATCCGTGATGGGCTAGGCCCAAGAGTGAACAATACTTCATAGTGTTGGGTCAGATCATTATAAATGATATCAGAGCCACTCTTGTGTCAACCTTGTCAATGTGGAGCTAGAGTTCAACTGAGTTTAGGCAAATCTCGATGAGGCGGGGCCAACCCCCATTACTGAGTTTAGGCGAATTCCATGTGGTGGGGCAAACCTCAGTGAGGATGCTTTTTTTATAGAAGGGGTGCATGTAACAATTCATCTTGAGATGAGATGTCCGTGATGGGCTAGGCCCAAGAGCGGACAATACTTCATTGCAAATGACCTCAAAATTGTCATGTAAACGATCTTGTATTAGCCACGTAACGTTACAATGAGAGTGCCATGTAAATAGCCATAAAAGTGTCATGCAAACGATCTTGTATTAGCCACGTAACGTTACAATGAGAGTGCCATGTAAATGGCCATAAAAGTGTCATGCAAACGACCTCTAAATTACCATGTAAAAAGTGAATATATATCATATAATTTTTGTGTTAACAAAATATATTTATGTAATCATTAATGACATTTAGAAAATAGTTGAAATATTCTTAAAATATCCAACACAATATAGTCTCAACAGAATTTAAATTTCAATAAGGCAATAACTAAGTGCAATTCCAGAGTACTTTAACGTAAAAGTAGTGTTCATCTGTGCAGGTGGAAGAGCAGTCCCAAATTTACTCTCAAACAGTTCGCGAAATGGAAACCGAGTCTAAAAAGAACCAAAACACTTCGTGCAAGAAGGAAATAACTGGCAATTCGAGTAAGGATACTACTGGTACTGGTCCTCTGGGATTGCTCGATGGGGCAGAGATTCTGGAAAATAGAGAGTTGCAGTTAGGTTCTAAAAGTAAAGTTGAGGTTGAATCATTTGCGCATCAAACACCTGAAGACGTTCTACGAGTCTTCATGATGAAGGAATTTATTGAAACTTGTTATCTGGACGATCTGTTGGTTCCTGATCATCGACAACAGAAGAAAGCGTGATTGATTCTAGTATGTATCTTAACATCTCATATATAAATATATATATAACTTCTAAGTTACGTCTTTGTTCTTGCTTCCTTTGAAAGTTGCATGCCTGGAAGCAAGAGTTATGTAGCGCTTATTGTGTATGTGATAACAATTTGAGCTGCAGTGTTATGAGTTTGAATGTGTGTTACCTCTTTGTTTTGCTTTCTTTGAAAATCTCATGAAAGGAAGAAAACTTCATAGACGACTCTACGATTGTATTGCAATTTGAACATCATAGAATCATGATGTGTTCAATTAAATATGCTTGTAGTGAGAATCAGGCCTCTCTACCTCTTCATCAGGGTTTGGTTTACGTACACTCTATTCTTTTTAGACTATATTGAGTATGCTATTATCGTTGCTTGAAATTACAAATTAGGTTATCTTTTTGTATATTTTGTTTTTCTAGTTTGATCTGAACTATGTAACGCCAAGGGAGATGCCAATTCATCGAATGTAGAAAGTTGATCTGTTTCACTGAAAAAAATCAGTTTCATTAGCAGATTTAGGAGATCCGTTTTACGTTATATTTGTTTAATAAAGTATCGTTTCAGCTAATACTTCATCAAGAGAGGGAGACATTTTACTCAGCACCATTGTAAATCAAAGGCTCTGATGACTCAACAATTGCTCAGTAGCAATGTATAGAGAAGAAAAGATTTAATCATAATAATATTACCTTGTCCAAGTTGAAGCTTCCCACACAAGACATAGGATGAGCATATTTTTTCCACAAAATGGAGTTCGCGGCGAATTACAGGTCATAGTAATTCGTTTCTGCAAATCAAAAATTAAATGGAGAAATCCAGTCACATACCAACCAAACAGAGGAAAAATCATAAATAGCAGGAAAAGGAAATAGAACTAAAGCAATATCTTTAGTAAAAATTGTTATATTAACTAACGGTTTTAATGTTGATTTTTAAAAGGAAAAATGAAAAAAAAAAAGATAAAGTAGCTCGTTTTTGCCAACAACAGTATTAAACATAAACATGGTAAAACTGTTACAGACCCAAATCAAAAAAAGTATCGACTATTATTATCTTATTGTCCCAAGTCGAATTTATCAGTTCTATAAATTTCACCAAGCTAATTGACTAAGATTTAAACATGTAGCCCAAAAGGGTTGAACAATTGAAACAAACTAAATGAACAATGAAAATATAACATGTGAGGCATTGTACCAGGTAATAGGACACATGAATTTTGAGAAGTTGCAGCGATTCAGTGGTTGTTTCAATTCTTGAGCTCTGCAGATCCGATAAGTAATCCACCAGCTCTATCTTCAACTTTCTTACTCAGCTCAGACTTTGAGAACCTTTATTCTCACCATGGCTTCTCCTTTGATGTACTGACAGAAGCTGAAGGGAATTATTACTTCTCTCTAGAGTTACAAACACTAATCTTTGGCAAAGAAGAGATGAGGAACTTTCCACAACATGCATTGTCTCTTGGAATATAAGCCATGTGTATTTAACAAGCATTGGTACATTATTAGTTTATATAGCTATTTTTGGCATTATTTTTTGCTTTCTATGTATGTCCTATTAGCTCTTTGGCGAGTATCATCTTTAGTTATTGTATCCAATCGTACAGCTTAATTTCTCAAATTAATTTGATCAACTGTACAAAATTGAAAAAGGAAGGTACTTTTATCATGGTGGTTATTTAATTGTTTCGTTACCCAAAATTTGAATTTTACTTGTTTTAGCATGTAAGAATATTTTGGACAAGAGTCTGCTATTATTAGCTTTTTAGGTAAAACAATTGCACATGCATGGTTGATAAATATTTAGAAGTTATATGTTATCAACCTTACTTTTCAAGGGTATACCATAATGTTATATTCACATATGACGTTCTGATATGTGGCATGCTATAATTTGTTGTTAGACCTCGTAATTAACTAAATTGACGTTAATTGCTCATTCGGGGAAAATTATTGTGATTGAGGTGTATTTTAAATTTTTCTAACTTATGGTGCGGGAGTATGGGATTAAGTATATTTTCGCGGGTAAAAATTTAGTTGAAGTCGGGAGTCCTTAATTGGATTAAAATAGAAAAGTTGGGAACCTAATTGGTCAATGGGCTAACTAGGAGCCCTTATGTTGCAATTTTAAAAAGTTGTAAATTATATATATACCCCTT